>BQNB010041835.1:28656-39357 GCA_026074375.1 Tanacetum coccineum
CCTTTGTAAACTCTGATTTTAATATAACGAATGTGAAATTTATCTTAAAACGTCTCTTTTGAGGTCGTTTTTCGTGACTTGTGCTTTGTGCCCTGAAGTAACACCCCAATGTTACCATTCCGCTGCGTTGTCCTGATTTTTGGGGGGTGTTACAGAATGCAGTCATTTAATGAGCAATTATATTACTTAAATGTTATCTACGTTTTTAATGTATGATCAATGTTATTTACGTTTTTAAAACATTAGCATTACATGTTTATAGACCATAAACCTTAAAATAGCAAGATTCCATGCATTAAATTTTTTAACATTTTCTATTTTAGCAGTTTTCAACTTTCAAGATAATCTTAAATTATCTTTATAAGTAGTATAAATAATCGTAAATAGGTTAAAGTTGAGAGTGCGTTATAAAAATATAAAAAAAAACTTTTTCTTTTACGTTGGGAAGCGTGCGTTGAAGAATATTTTATTCTAAAAAGGTCATGCTACTGTGCACTACCTTTTAATATAAGTTATATAATTTTTTGTGCAAGTTGTTAAATTAAAAACCATAAGACTACTTGAGTAATCAAATATCCTTAAGCCGTAACTTATTTTATGAGTAAAATAAAACAAAAGAACCCGATTGACCCGAATCATCCGACCCGAAATAACCCGACCTGATAACAAATCGAACCTGATAACCCGATTACTTATCGGGTCAGGTTATGGGTCACTTTTTCAAAATCAAAAACACGATTCAACCCGACCCGATACACCCGATAACCCGACAACCCGACCCGATAACACCCCTATTTCCAACTAACTGAGTCAAATGTTTTTTTGAAATCCACTTTGAAGATAAGTAACTTTTTCTTATAGCAATCAATGACCTCACTAAGAATGATCGGACCGTCAGATTGCTCGTGGTTAACAATTTTGTCGATCACTTTAGAAAGCCGATTAGCTAAGATTTTAGTAATAATCTTATAGTGAATGCTAATAAGCGAGATAGGACGGAAATCTTTGATGAAGATTGGGTTGCTAACCTTTGGAATAAGCGTGAAGAATGAAGAATTAGCTCCTCGAGACATTGTGCTTGATGCTAAGAACGAGTTAACATACTTAAAAATATTCTTATTTATAATATCCCAATATTTCTTCACAAAAGCAAAAGAAAAACTGTCAGGACCGGAAGCTTTACTACTGCCACAATCCCAAATTGTTGTCTTAATCTCATCAAGAGAGACGAGCGTCTCTAAGAAATCACGATCCGATACAACTTGATATTATTATACACTTATTAATGAAACTAAGATAGTACGGAGTACCAACAACACAAACTTTTTGGACCGAGTGCGTTTAAAATGATTCATAATTTTTTACGAAAGTTAACATTACGAAGCAAAATTTTATTGGGGTCCCGTGACACCATAAGACACTCAGTTCTCTCAATGATTGAAGGGTAGGGTATAAGTAATGAGAAAGTGATAGAAAAGTATCGTGATTTGTTGGCTCATATGTCATAACCACCGCAAATGCAGTTAGAATGACCATCTTCTTAAAATTCCTCACCAAGACTTGACTTTTTGAAGTACGTTTGATGGGTTGCTAATTTGCTATAGAGGTGCATTCATTTCATTTGTTACAACAACAAACTGCTTTGCAAAAATAGTTAAAAAAACAAGAAACTATTTATGAGTCATCAAAGCTTGAAAAGTGGTTTTAATAGATTACCAAGTATAAAAAGTGTCGCCATCGAAATCTACGATGATCCCATTTATATTATATTTAGTGCACGTATAAATAACTTATAGCCTTAGGGAAAACGCAACAAACAAAGCGAAACAAAACAAGAACACGATGGTTTTTATGCTTCGACCGGGTGATCGACTTACATACACATACCAAAGTAGTAACATCTTTATTTTGGCCATTTGGTGCAATAACACAAATTACAAAGTTGAGTGACTTTCTTTTTTACGTATCTTAAAAACATATAAACTTTGCCAAATGTCGATAACCTCCAATTTATTAATCAAGTGATTATATTTGTATTTCAACTTTTTGTTTAATTAAATATCACACTGGTTTAATCCATAACTACTATGTTTATTTTAACGGCAACTAAATTATCTCACAATATAATTACAACATATTTATCTAAAATGTTCGAAACAGGACTTGAACTCACAACCATTTTGTTCAGGAACTTCTCACACAACAAGAGTACCATTGAAACACAAGCCCTTGGTCATAACTACTATGGTTTCTTAGTCACTCATGTTGATGTTGTTACAAATTGGGGGGTGTGTACGATGATGTGATAATCCTGGATAACTCGCTTATATCGTGTAAAAGTTCACTTTCCGTATAAAGTATTTCGACCCTTGTCAATGCTTGGGTTGCACGAAATCTCTATCGGGATAATATAAGGAGTATAGCAATTTGTGTTCTAGGTACAAGAATCACAAATCAAGAAGATTAGAGGAATTGTATGTGTTTTCGTCCTTGTTCTGAGACCAATTGTTAGATATTAGAAAAAAGACTCGGTCACCCCGTGTAGTTTACCATTTATTGTTGCCCGTAGTTAAGTAGTTAATGTACAACAATCGATAATGGGCCGGGTATTAAACTCAACGTGTAAGCCCTCTACCAAGGCCTTAGGCCGGTTTTTGTTGTTACTATTTAAGCCTCTTTCATGCCATGAAAGAGAGTCATTTACATAATACAAGTTTATTTTCTCTCACTATAAAGTTCTCTCTCACTTTCTCTCTCTAGATTTGGCTAATCCACTTGTCATCCGATTGTGTTATGATTTCCAATATCCTACACCAATACTTCCTCTGTATATATCATAGGAAGTTATGACAGTTATGGACGGTTAATAGTGGTTAAAACTGAATTTAACTAACTTCCTGACATAGACTTTACGGCGTAACACCACCCGTTACGGCGTAAAGTCTATACATATACCAGAAGTCAGTTTCTGACAAAAGATTATGGCGTAACCTACTCGTGTAGGTTACGGCGTAAACAACCACAACACCTTGTCCATACCCCAGAAGGTTACGGCGTAAACATCTATATATTTACGGCGTAAACTCCTCTTTTTATAGTCTAGATAGTTTTCATGTTAACTCAACGAGTGTGCACTCTACACTTCCCTAACTCGTTTCCTAGCCGAACATGAAACTACATTAGTCTCTAGTAAATCATCATTACTTAAATGGCCGTCGATGACACTAAAATCACTAACAGGTGTCAGTTCAAAACTGACTAGATGCACATTTTGAAGTGACGTACGAAGAAAATAGTCTGAAACGGTCTCGGTAATTTTCCAAATAAACTGCGTATACATGAGTCAAAAACGTTCTCCTGAAATAACTTGAAAAAAAAAACTCTTTAATTCATCATAAAAACCAATAACAAGTTAGGTAGACATAGTTGTTTTCTTGTCAAGCACTAGAAGTTTGACGATCTGTCCCACTAGCAAAATTAAAAAAGTTAAAAAACACACTACAAAAATGAACGTTACACAAGTCATATCAAAACACACCATTTTCTCATAATATCCAAAGAATATTCCCGCAAATTCTGGTGATAAAAAAAGAAATCATGTTTGAAATAATTTCTTCATCACAAATCCCACAAAAAATGGCTCTAAAAACGGTTCACGTTACGCCACATCTAAATAACCTTGATCACACATGCAATAATAACCATTATTATCATAATAAAAATAAGGTTAACCAAGTAGTTGTGCATGATCATCATTATCTTGATGATCATGATGATGGAGATAATACGATGGTTTTTGATCGTGAGTTTATGGTCATTGGACATCGTGGTGCTGGAATGAATTTGGTGCAATCTGATGATCCAAAAATGAAATTTATTAAAGAGAATACGGTTCTTGCGTTTAATGCTGCTGGAGATATTGGTGTTGATTTCGTCGAATTTGATGTTCAGGTAGTTTTCTTTTTTCTTTCTTGTTTTATTAATAATTATTTTGATTCTTGGATTCTAATTCGTCCATGTTTATTTACGCTAAGGAAATTGATTTGTTGTACTCATTCATCTTTTACCTTTTACTATGCATTTAAAAGCATTTATAAGTTATACTTTATTTATATTCCGGTTTAAATGTTGAGTACAAATGGAAAACCAATTTGTGCAAATGATTTTACTTACGTAAATTAGTGATAATATCGTACCGTGTTAAACATGAGTAACCCAAGTTGAAAAATATAGAGTTAAGTGCTTGGAAATGTAGTATTAGGTTTGAGTTAATTACAATGCATCGTACTATAAACGTAACTGTAAATGTAATATGCTGTTATTTGATTTAAATTTGTTTGCTGGCATGGCGACTTTATAAGCCGGCCACGATAGCAACAAAATGGAAGTTCTTTTTGCACAATATAATACGTACGATGTCAAATTTTTTTTTTTTTGAATTTATACGTTTTTAAACCGTTAACTAAATATTTATTGTACTTGATATCAATTGCTATGAACTAGGGGGGTGTATGAGTTAGCTTATTGACTAGCTTCTGGGTTTAGATGTAATTAAAAAACCGATAGACACGTACTCTTGTCGAAATAGTTATGAGTTTATCAACTTCAGCTTATTGCTTATTGAAGTTCATAAAATTTAATATGCCCATAAGTGTTAATAGTAGCTTATAGACTTTTGCAAATTCAAATAAACACAAGTTAGAAGCTATTTGAAAATCCGAACACCAATAAACGATACTCTGTTATTATTATTATAAGGGTTTTGCTAATGACAGACATTAATAAAAACTAATTTTGTACGTTAAGTTATTTGGAAGAAGTTAAATTCAAATGACGATTTGTTATTATTAGATATAAGTAACTTGGGTAAGGATCCTCTCATGTTCATTTGAACATGAGCGGATCTTTTTCCAAGTAACTTGTGCATGCACATTATCATATTTGTTTATTATTAATGTAAAGATTGACGACGATGATGATGATTTGGCGGTGGCTGCGGCGATTGCCGTTTGTAAGAGGCTGGTAACGACATGTGTTTTGTTTTTTTGTATAAACACAACAACCACGTGTTTGGAAGTGTAACACAAAAGCCAACAGGTTGTCTAGTGGTTGGTAGGGTCACGGCCCATGAATTGTGACCATATGACTACATGAGTTGTTGCTTCTGAAGTCACTTTCTTTCTAAATTATTTGTTGCAGATTGTGATTACGTTTAAGGTTGCGAAATACTAGTATTAAAATAGATGTTTAGCATAGCTTAAAACCCTTTTTTAGATGGCCCCAAAAGGAAGGTAGATAGCCCAGTATTACCCATCCTAACAACACCGAAGTCACCTGGTGTGTAAGATGAATAAAAATCTTTTTGTGTTGCAACATGGCACGTAGCACCACTGTCAAGAATCCAACTCAAATCATCATTAGCAAGGTTAACCATATCATAATCATAACAAACAAAGAACTCATCTGTGGTGGTATTTACTTCAGTATTGTCATCAGCATTATCATCTTTCTTGTGTTTGTTCTTCTGGTTGTTGTAGTTTTTCTTCTTGTTCTCTTTTTTCAACTATCTGCAAAACTTCATCGTGTGCCCCTTTTTATGACAATTATAACATTCAACATCAGCAAATTTTCCTTTGCTCGAACTACTACGATGATTACCTCTGTTACTCGGGCCTCTGCTTTGACTTCTCCTCCTCCTTTCTGTGACTAAGACATCTGGCTGTGAAGAAGAACCCTGTGACTTTCTTCTCGTTTCTTCATTCAGAATACTGCCATTAGCCAATTTCATAGTGATAACACTATCTGGTGCAGAGTTAGACAAAGATGTCCTAAAAGTCTCTCAAGTATCCGGTAAAGTACCAAGAAGCCACAAGCCTTGAATCTCATCTTCAAACTTGGTACCCATACTTACAAGCTGATTTATAATACCCTGAAAGGCATTTAAGTGATCAGTATTAGGAGACCCATCAGTGTACTTTAATCTCATCATTTGCTTGATTAAGAATAACTTGTTATTCCTAGTTTTTCGAGCATATAACTGTTCAGGTTTGTTCCAAATAGTACGAGCATGTGTTTCCTCACAAATATGGTTCAAAATATTATCATCAACCCATTGCCTAATATACTCGCAAACCTGTCTATGCAAAATAGTCCATTATGCATCTGTTTTGTTCTCAGGTTTCTCACTAGTAAATACAGGCAAGTAGTAGTCTTTAACATAAAGGAGATCCTCCATTTTTCCTTTCCAAACATGATAATTAGAACCATTCAAACTAACCATCCTACTTGTATTAGCTTCCATCGTTCAAACATGTTAAGTCCCCAAACCAAGAACCAAGCTCTCGATACCAATTTGACAGGTAAGAAAAATGGGTCACAATGGTATAAACACAATTGCGGAAGCAAAACCTTCGTTTGATAGCACTTACCCAAACCCGTATGAACCTATGAGGATGCAAACAACTAGGGAAAACTAAAAACAACTCTAATCAGCCCCTAACAGTCTCAAATCAGCCCCAAAACAGCAGATAAAAAATAAAAAATGTAATGAAACAACAGCAAGAAACACCAAACTTTTAGCGTGGAAAACCCCAAAAAAGGGGTAAAAACCGGGACACCTAGTGCGCTTAAAATTCTTTGTCACACGGAGAGGTACACAAGGTCTTCTTAGATAAATCACTAGAGGTATACAAAATCAATCATAATCTTGTATCAAGCTCCAAGATATATGGCAACAATCAATAAGGACAAGAAAGGAAGAATATCCCAAATTAAAGATGCAAGTTGCCCAGGTATTGTAAACGTGACATCCTGGCATCAAAATCAAAATTCCCAAACGGTCAGAACCTTCCTTCGATGAGCAGGAAAGCTACAGTTCGAAAAATCGTGCGATCCGGCAGGTGCAATCTCCGCGTGATCGGAAAAAATGGAGTTGGATTTGGAGTGATTATATTACTCCGAAAAATCTTCTTTCTTTTCTTTTCTTTTCTTTTCTCACACACTCTCACACATCTTGACTGTATAACCACTATAATTAAGAGTCCTAGTAATAGACCAAAGATGGGGCCTCAAGTGTTGGGCTAAGAATTAAATCTTATGGTCTGTAAGAAAAAATACCCTAACAAGGGTTATTCATTAGTTTAATAATTATCTGATAGAGAATAATCAAGATTACATGATCAGCCAAACATAGCTATGTAACACCGTGGTTTTAAGGTTTAATGAACTTGAGGTCTAGATCTATTTTCCCATTTTCTGTGCCAAAAACGGAACAGATTATATGCAACTTGAAACGTGGTAATCCCCTTCAAAATGCAAAAAAAAAAAAAACAGATAAAACGGAACTCTTGTTGGAATGTTGTGATCCAAACATGGATTCTGGTTTAACCAAATTTTTCGCTTATCACAAACTCCAGTTTAAAACTCTATAAAATAATGGCAAGTGGTTAACTGCATTTACTTGGAATTCTGTTTATAACATTTTACAATATTGTATTGGTGGCCGGTGATTGTTAACTAGGTAGTATTTGTATGCATTTAAGTTTGATTGTAGAAATTAAGGTGGCGTTTGGTTTGGGTCAGGAATGAGAAAGGAAATGGGAAGTGGTTTTATACATATTAAGCCGAGTTTATAAGTATAAGCTATTCTGTAATTACTTTAAATTTGAAACCCGCCCTTCAAACTACAACAGCATCGATCATTGCCATTTCCATCCCTTATACCCAAACCCTCAATCCATTCATCCCCTACTAAGAAATGGAGTGAAAAGGATTCGTTTTCGTTTGTCACTTATCTGAATAAAGTTGGTTGTGATTAATTAGTTACGTGCTTTGGAATTCTTTGATTTTATTCAAGGGACTGATTCGTTTATTTGTTTGGTGTTTCTTTGACCATTTCTTGATCTAAGTTTTGGGTCGTGGGAGAAACTTAGACAAAAATCGTAAACGAAAACCTCTTTTTGTAGGTGACTAAAGACGATTTCAGTCTGTTTTCATTTGGGGGGGGGGGGACAAAACTTCATCTTCACCCAAGAAAAGGTCAGTTTACACTTCATTTTAATATGCCATGTCTTTTACTCTAGATGATCTACACGTTCCGTTTTATGTCTACACGGGTATACACTTTCATGAACTTTAAAAATCTTTCTTAAAAGATTCAATTTATGTGCACTTAAAAAATTCCTTGGTGTTTGATTTCAGGGTGTAATTATTGAGAAAAGAGTTACAGATCTGAGTCTAGACGAGTTCCTTTCGTATGGACCTCAAAGGGAACCTAATAAAGTAACGACTTCCCATACATCTTTTCGTCATCTGTAACATGCCATGTATGTAGTTATGTCATTAAAGTAAGTGATAATATCAGGTGGGTAAAACCCAATTGTTTTGAAAAAACAAAGAAGGGAGAGAATTTACTGAGAAGTGGAAAAGCCGAAAAGAAAAAAAAAAAGGAGGATCATCTATTGCACGATTGGAAGAGAGGGTTTTTTAAGAAAGGGCATCATCTAATGCACATTGGAAAGTGGAAGAAAAGAAGGAAGGTGTTTGTCTTTTTGTTAGAGGTGTTTTCTGTTTCAGAAAATATAATTTATATAAAATAAACCAATAATTCGAATGGGATTTAAATTTAACATTGTGTGTTTAAGTTTTTTTGATGATAATGTTTTGAGTACTCTGAAGTTGGAATTGGTTCACGCCATACAATGTGTGATTCTTCAATGTTTAGCTTAATTTTTACAATTTTTGTTTTCATCGGATATTTTATTATATGCTATTTCTGTAGTTATTAGTATGTAATTTTGTTTCTCTTTCTGGCAGGTTGTATTCAAGTATGCTAAAGACCGACCAATCTTTTTCTCAAGCTTTCAGCCTGATGCAACCCTTTTGGTCCGGAAAACTGAGCGTAAACTACTTACCAAAACACTTATCCTGTAAAGTCGCATGTATTTCATGCATTAGAGTTAGGGTAATTTTCAAAAAAGGTCTCACCATTTGGATGTGTTGTTTGCTCGTTATATTGTACTTGATTAGGTCTTATTTCTCACAATCGGGAGAGGTGTGTAAAAACATATACAGACGGTAGATAGGAAATTCTTTAGAAGAAGCAATTTGAAAATTGTTTGCTTTTATCGGGTGGATTTTTAAATTGGATATTGTTTGCGGCGGAAAGTGTGATCCTTTTTAAAAGAAATCAAGGAGTGATTATTTAAACGATTTACCCAGAATCCTTTAAAACTAATCTCTCGTAAGCTACGGCCAGCTAAAGTATGATCCAACTTCTCGAAATCATTAAGTTATTTCAAGATTTTATTTTCCTTGTTTTTGGTATTATAGACTTGCACCAAATGAAACATTTGTTTGACTTTTCAGTAACATGCAAGAAGTGGTCAAAGCACAAATCTTGATGGGCGTTGATGGGGTGATCGTTGACTTGATTCAAGAGATCAGTGAAGCAGTTGCAGATTTTAGAAAAACACATAACAAAAAGAATGTAGCTGAAGAGGAAGCTGATGATGAGGTCAACTGTTCGCAGAATCAACTTTCAAATCTCATGAAGCTCATACCCGGTTTAGTGCGACTTTAATTCAATATAGTTCAGTTTCAGGCTCTAGGAAGTACGACTTCAGAAGATTGTGTACATGCTGAATATGACTGTAACATCATGCATATTCTGTGTTGTGTGTATACTTGTTAGCGAGTGTAATTGGAAAAGGGGGGAAATCTAGACGTACCCCATAGAATAAAACTTGAACTTAAGATGAACTTGGATGCATTTGAACGAAAAGTGATTTCTAGTTTACTTGCGTAAATGTATTTATATGTTTTTAGAGGTGCAATTTTGACCAATTTATCTTAAACAGGTTATATCAGTGGTTATATTGCTAATGTTAACATTAGGAAATTTACCTAATGTTAAGGGTAAATGAGGTGATAAAGGTAACTGTTGACGAAGGATCAGAACTTGTTTTTGATCTTTACAGCCAAATTTATGGTTCCTTGCAGGATTTGTAAATTGTAACCAAAAAGTTTCATACTTGATTGAGTTAATTCGAATTGCTATAGATAACAGACAAAGAGAGCCTACATACAGTATCATTTCCTCGACACGCCCTATATCAAATATGCCCGAAGCTTGAATTCCTGAAATGAAAATTTGGTTAAGTATCGCTACAGACGTACATGTGATGTGATTTGACCTTTTCGTGTTGCTTGGATCGACACGCCTTGTAACATGTGATCCCAAGTTACCACAAGCCCATAAGGAATATCAGCGCAGTGCATCAAAACAATGCGCCCTCACTTATCGCAAGGCTATGCATAAAAGATACGTTATCGCCTTCCCAGCAAGAGGACTGATCAACCATTGAGTTTGTGTTAACCAAAGTAAAAAAAGGAAAAAGGTTGTAGAAATTTCTAGAAAAATTAGTATGAACGTGAGACCTCATTTTTTTTGGGGTTTGATTACTTTGATAGAAATTTCTAGAAAAATTAGGTTGAAAAGTCTGTCACTTGCTTCGCATAATCGCACATGTTAATCATTTTTGTCATTTCAGACACTAATAGGCGTCTAAGAGCCCCAGGTGTAATAACACCATTTTTTGACTGTCACGTCAGCGCCACATCAGCATAACACCAACACCAACACCACTCCCCTAATCATAACACCAAATAACACCACTCACCTCTTTATTTTCATAAAACCCC
>BQNB010041836.1:4587-46509 GCA_026074375.1 Tanacetum coccineum
ATTAGCTATGCAACTAGGTTTTGGCTTATTAGTTTGTATGCCAGCTATTTTGTAAGTAAGTTTGGTTCATTTGTGGCTAAATACCAATGTTTTAAAAACCGGTTTTTGAATCGACCCGGTCGAGCCACCGGGTCACGGTTCAACCGGGTTTTTGGGTCAAAACCGGCATCCGGTCACCTTACCGGATCAAGGGTCAACCAGTTCAACCGGCCGAGTCAACCCGGGGTTTAAAACACTGCTAAATACAATGATATCAACGCGAAACGATCAAATAAAGTCATAAATAATAAATACGTAAAAAGACAAGAATTTAAGGGTGGTTTGGCTGATAGTTTCTTTATCCATCATATGCTATTGGGTCATCTGGTCCGGTAGGCCTATTCCATCATCAACCGAACAAGTCTATGAACTTGCTTAACAATAGACTTGCATCAAATGCATCATTTATAGCCAAGGTTATACATAGCATGAGGTGTGCCGTGGCGGCATGGCCAAACTTCACGTCTTAGGAGTCATGACGAGTCATTGTGTTTTTTAATGCGTGACTATCTTTTTGTATTCCACTTTTCATCTCACGTCACGCCTTAACCCTACGCCTTGATGTATTGCATAGCGTGGAGGTCACGCCTCGCGCCTTTACGAGGCCTTAGCGGCGCTATAGCGTGCCTTTTAGAACCTGTTCATAGCTAATCTATGGCAAAATATAAAAAAAAAATTAAACATACATGAGTTTAGCCATAGTAAAGATATGGCAAAATATATAAAAAAATTAGACATGCATGAGTTTAGCTATAGTAAAGATGTGTTATTATAAAATCCTTTACCAAAAAAATGTGTTATAATTATATTTCATTATCGATATATCAGGAGAAATTTAAAGATTAGTACAAGCGGATCTCCACTTAACTACTTTCACTAAGGGGTTGTTTGTTTTTGTATAAAAAGTCAAAATACATCTGAAATCTGATACGGTCAGAGGTCATCAAACATTAGACTATTTGCTTTTTTTTCGGATCCAGAGGTATAAGCCTCTGAAACATCTCTTTTTTGGTCAGACGTTCGCACACCTCATTTTACATCTTAAAATGAAAAACTTCTTTCTTTTTTCAACCCGCTAACTACTTGTGCTCACAACACAGTCATTAATGATTCCACCGGTTAACCGGTTCGGCTTGGAACCGGTCCATGGTGAGTAAAACTCGAACCGGTCCAACCGGTTCCAAACCGGTTTAGAACCGGTTAACCGTAAAACCTGTTTTTTTTGTTTATGTTTTTTTTTCATTTTTCGTAGTTTTATACGCAATAAACCGAATAAACTTCAACTTTTATTTAATAGAACACATAATACATGAGAAACGAAATACATCTGAAGGGAAAATACATCAAAAATAATACATAAACTTAAAACATAATACATCGGATGATCTAGTCGGACTCGGACAAAGTCATATCATATATTTCTTCTCCTCCGCTGGATCTAGCCTCGCTAGCAGCTTCATCGAGTGCTACTTCCGAAAGTGCTATCGCTTCATGTTCTTGCACCTCTTCTTCCAAAATTTCTTCTTCAAAGTCTAAGAAGTTTTCAGGATTGGATGTGTGTTGAACCCGTTCCGCTGCATCCATGTGATACTTTAGACACATACACATTTCCAAAGAAGCTAGTGTTAGTCTTGTTCTTCGGATAGATAGCACTCTACCACTTGTTGTGAAAGCCGATTCAGAAGCTACCGAAGTAGCTTGTACACTCAATATATCCCGGGCTATTTGGGATATAACGGGAAACGTTGATTCATTTGCATTCCAAAACCCCAACACATCATAACCTGCTAACTCTTCGGTCGAAAGATGAGAGACAAAATCGCTTTCGACATATCTCTCGTATTCACTAGTCGCTAAACGATCATGCTTTGCCCTTTTGTTTTGTTTTAACTTGGTTAGCTAATTAGTCATCTGATTAGTTGAAGAAGCCGCATTCGATGAAGAAGCCGCATTCGATGATTGATTTGGTTAACCGTATTTTAAGTAATAAATATTATACAACCCATCCAAAGAGGTTTTCAACTGGTCTTTTGCCTTGGTTGCAAATTCATCATCAAAAAACTCCAAATCAGTCGAAATCGACTCGATAAGTACGTCTACCCCGCTTGCATTAAAACATGGATTCAAAGCGGACGCACAAGTAATTACTGGTGGGATTTTTTCAAAGTATTTTCTAAGCTTTTTTTTAATTGGTACAACCAAACTTGAATATATACCACCATTAAATTCTAATTCGCTTAGAACAACACAAGAAGAATATTTGTTGAAGCACTAATGAAGATGTTGGATAATAAACCCCCGACAATATTTTCATGGCAGAATTAAAAACCTCAAGTAATCAGCTTAGATTTTCAATAATAACCCAATTTTAACCCGAAAATAGCTTAACCCTACCCCTACCCTCGTCGCACAAAGTCTCATGAAAATATTGCCAAGTATTTTTTTTGTTTTAGACCACATTGAAACATATGATAAGTGGAATTCCATCTTGTCGAAACGTCCAAATTAGGTGTATAACAAGGTTTCTCCGCTTCTTTACACACGTGAATATATAATTGATAGTTTCTAGTACCCGATTTAAATATATCTTTTAACATTTGTTTAAAAGATTCTTTCATTTGGTTAATCAAGGGCATCGCTAAACCGGTTTGCACAACCAAGTTAATGATGTGTACAACACATCGACTATGATAAAAGATACCGTCCATAGGTGGAGTGTATCTTAATTTTAGTTTGCCAATTGCTTTTGTATTGTTGCTAGCATTATCCAATGTAATTAACAAAAAAATTTCTTCCAAATGAAACTTGGCAAACACTTTTTTCAACAAATTAAATAAACCAGGTCCCGTGTGGGGAACCAAAAAGTATTCGAATGCAATGACCCACTTCATCATTTGCCAAGTTGAGGGCTCAATCCAATGTGTGGTAACACATAGGTACGAACCAGGCAAACCATGAGGAGCGGACCAAACATCCATTGTTATATTGACACTAGAATTTAAATTTAGAAAACCATCTATTATTTGTTGTTTAGCCGCAATCCATAATTTCATCGCATCATGTTTTAGAGTAGTGCGACATACATAATTGTAATTTTGCTGCTTATGGTTTTGAAACACCCTTGTCATTTGATCGTTGTCAAAGTGATTGAATGGTAAGCCTTGTTGAATCACCAAACCCGCGAATTATTCACAAAGAACATCCGGATTGTATACAAAAACAATCCCATCTCAAGACATAGACGATTTCCCCGCTTCCGAAACCATCTTGAATGCCTCACAATGCGGATGCGAGATATTATTCTTCAACGTCGAGTTAGAATTTGTCGATAAGAAATGAAAACAAATCTTACATTGAGCTTTGGTCGTGTTGTCCGACATCTTGCAAAGGTTGTAGTCTTTCCAAATTTAAGGGTTTCGGGTGGTTGGTAAAATTTGAACAATCGTCGATGCACTTGTAGAACCAACACCGGTGGTAGTTGAACCTGATTAAGTAGCCATTACTTATTAAAAGAAATTCGGTTTTGCTTTGGAGGGTTTTTTTGCTTAAGATTGTGAATTGTGTATGTGATGCGTTTGGTTGTGTACAAGTTTTACGTTTATAATCATGACTAATAGATTTACCAAAAATGTATATGAGCAAGTGTACTCGTTCATTCGTAGTAAAGTCGGGTAAGTCAAGTTCGTTCCACGGGACTTGATGCAAATCATTATTAAACAACGAAACAAGCAATAAGGTTGTCACGACCATTAATGCCTCAAAACTAAGGTAGCAAGTTAATCAAATTCCTTCCATATTCAAGATGATACTTATGCGCAAAATCCATTTCATCAACATACATGTTTGATTGTATTGGTTAAACATGTTGTATGACTTGCAAAGCCCTTTTGTATGTCATTTTGTTCCGTGGTGTACTTCATAAAATCACATATATGCATAAGAAAAGTGATGTACCCTTTCGGCGTATGAACAACATTAATCCTATGCCAATTCATTTTGGTTTCTAGAAGACGAGTGTTCCTTTAGTGATTCAACGAGCCCTTTCGGCCTTTACTCGAGTTTAAAACCTTTTTACCAATCTTTCTGATATGTGAAAATGATAGTTGTCAATTACCAATTCCTCTAATAGTTTGTCACTATTTTAGAAAATGGGAACACGTCACGGAATTCCTTTTGGCCTATGACCCCGTGTGTGAACCACCACCATTCATAGAGATAAGCACAAGATATAAACAAACCACAAATTTACACAAATCATCATGCATACATTCATCAAACACTTACATCAAATCCATTTCAATTGACACATGACTATAAAAACACTACTCCATTTGTAAAGTCATTTCCATAATAAAATTCTTAATTTTCAAGTAAGCAAACATTCCGAAATCATGCTAGGGATAATACCTATAACCGATTACAAACGAATTCCTAGAGTCTTGGTGATGTAGCTCGCCAAGTAGCCTCTAATCACTTAGAATAACAAAACCGTAGCACCGAGGAGTAACCAAACCTTCCAATTTCGTTCTTCCTTCACTCCTGGACTTCCAAAGATCTATCTAGCTTTTGGGGTACATTTAGGGTTGAGTTCTTAACCTTTGTTAAGGGCTAAGTGTGTCTCTTGGTTAGAACTCCCCTACATATTATATAGATAGAAAAACGACTTTGGGAGCAAGAAAACGTGGGTGAATAGCATATGAGGGCAAATGATCGGACTCCATGCATTATGAGCCATTAATCCCATCATTAGTAATAGTTTTGTAACTGAAATCTAGGCCAGCCGGGCGGCTACTCCTCTAGCCGTGCGGGTGGAGCCTCGTTCATAAAATGTTTTTTCCTTCTCTAGTTGATTCTTGCTCCCCGGTTACCTCCGTCTTACTCGAGTCAACCCATCTGGTCAAAGCACTCATTTATGGTTTTATTTAGGTCTTCCTACTGAATTTTAAACCTCCTTTTCTTTTCTCCATTTCTCGTCTCTCGGCTAACTGCAACACATAAAACTCACTTTGCACAATATTAGGGGTAAAAGCTATCTATTTAGCCAAATATCTTGCATAAAAGCACAGATAACGCGTCCTGCAACATACTTAATCTGAGCGTTATCAAGCTCCCCCACACTTAAGTTTTGCTCGCCCTCGAACAGGTTTGTCTTTTAAATCAAAAATAATTCCTTGCTTTCTCGACTTTGTTTCAAAAGATAGTTGCTTAAATCATTTAATAGTTTGTTTGTTTGAACAATACTCGTATGACTCATGAACCGGATAACGTAACTAAGCACCTCATGAATAGAAAATTTTCGCATTATGAATTCACTCACATTTGATTTTTCTGGTGTTGTAAGTAAATCACTCATTGCACAGTCATGATTTCCTGTCATACTATAGGCTTGTACGTGTATCAAAACAAATCCGATGATGTGTGAGCACCTGGTAAAGTTGCTAAAAAGAACTTTTATTAGGGTTTTTTTATAGTGAAAGCGAAGCTAAGCCTAAAAATAGCTAGTTACCACGATCCACATTCACAAATGAATTCCTAATTCCTTTCTTTATCAATTACCGGTATCACGTCTTAGCACATTGGCTAATCGATACCTCAAAATTACTTCTTCTTCCTTCATCATCAAAACTTATAGCACATTGGCTATTTATTCACTTTTTTTTTACAACTTCCGTCTCCTCCAGACATTACTTCGCACCAGGTAACTAACAATCCATAGACTTAACTACGGTTTCCATTACAACTAATTAGTTTAACATTTATTATTACATATAATTTTTTTTATATATATTTCCTGGATTTTTAAACGAACAGTTCACTTAAATTTACCATTATCACACGAATGTGATCTCACTACGGACATGTAATGCATAACAAGCACAAGTTCTAGAATCAAGTCAATCACCAGCATACTAATAGTAAAATGAGAACCAATCATAAACAACGCTCATTGTATGAAAATAGGCTTCGATCCTAAAATTAGGTATGTCAAAAAAAATTAAATTAGACCATTTTTCCAATTTACTTCCCTCCCCCTCACTTAAGTTTTGCATTGTCCTCAATGTAAGTAAGCGAACATCAATGTAAAGGAAATAGAAAAAATTAGAATGAATGATACTACCCGAATTATTATGAAGCCTTCGTACGTGGTTTCTAGTACACGAATCGAGTCACCCAGAACTCGGATATTGATAAACCACTGAATACATCAACGCATATCATCCCTGCAAATACTGCAAATATACATACTACACTTTCTAACACAATATGATAAAAACATCCTAAATTACCAAATCATAATAAAAGTACTTAACACAAACTAAATATCCCACGATACGAAATAATAAAAATTATCCAACATAATTCAAACAAGAGTTTTAAGATTTCCAACACAATCAGTCTTCCATGTCATCATCATCATAAAATCGAACTCCTCCAGATGATCCTCCAACTTCATATCCTGAATTAGGAATGATAGAAGTTCCTTCAAAATCCGGCATTACACTCGCAAAATAGTCATCACCCCCCATTCCATAGCTTCCCCCTTGATTTCCTTGATTATCCAAGTTAGGGTCATGCGTGTAAGGGTGTGGGTATGGCACATATGGGTAAGGGTATGGTGGAACATTTGGTGGTTCGTAAGCGGGGTATATAAAGTTACCGTGGTCGGCTAAATGATGGAGAATAGGCATGGAGTGTTCGAGCATGTAGTTATTATTGATGATCATCGAATCTCTCTAAACATCCCTACGCTCAATCTCGCTCACACTAGCATTCCAATCGCCCCAACTCGAGTTCAATCCACTTGGTTCTCGTCTTTGTTCTCTTATTTCTTCTCTAGGTTGAGTTGTTACTCGTTTTGCTCTCAACAAACAATCATTATCTTCATCAAACTCTCTTGCCAACATCTTTGCTGTCCATGTCTCACACTTTATTGGTTTTGTACATTTCATAATCTTTTCATCCACAAGATTCCCCAATGATCTCGCAATCTTTGTCACATAATGACCTACAAAAATGAGACTGCTTTCCTTTAGCCCCGTAGCATGTTTGTAAAGATGATCTGCACCAAGACAAATTGATTCCATGAGACTCTTCCAAAGCACTCATCATCTATAAGTCTCGCTTCTGACATATCTCCCTACTTCCTAACCTATGAACTAAAGCTCCCACAGTGAGTTTATGCACAACTCACATGAGTGGCTCCTTAATAAGTAACGTCCTCGGGTTAGTCAAAGTTGGTTGTCCAATCTTGCTCCAATATTTGTCATGATTAAATGACTTGTCATCAATCTCCAAATTACCAAAATGTATCCCAAACAACTGATGCTCCAACTCATCTGGCGTATACAATCCTAACATAACTGCAAACTCAGGAAGAGTGTAGACATCTTCTCTTCCACACAACCTAAACCAAACATATTTCTCCGTCATAAACTGAGTTCTATCCACATCCTTCTCAAAATACATCATGGAAAAGAATTCTATAATCCATTCCAAATATACATCTTCATTGATCGAAAGTGCTCTCTCCCACGAGTAATCAAAAAAACTATCTCTATCTTCGTTAATGTATTCTAGCTTCATCATGTCCCTCATAGTATCCTCAAAACTATAAAGGTGAAACAAACTCCAATTGGCAACCCTTGGCGTACCGATGCTCCTACCTTGCAACTTTGACAATCTCTCATAATAAGTATGCCTTTCCACAGATGGAAAATCTTTCCATTTCAAATTAGCATTCCCCACAGGTTGTAACGAGTAGGTGATCGTACGCTTGTTATTCCTCTTTTCGTAATTTGCAATGAGTGGATTCATTAGTGAATCCTTTCGACCTTTTTGCAAAATTAGCAAATATAAGCACTAACATTTATATATGAACTGATAAAACCAAGCATGCGAGCCCTTAACGCGTCGGTTCAAAATCAAAAACTACTCGTGATAGCACTTTCTAGCCGCCCGGCCTGGTACCCTAGCCGCTCGGCCTGGTACCTCAGCCGTCCGGCTGGATACTCGTCGACCCCGCAGCCGCGCGGCTACGTGCCCAGCCGTCCGGCTGGGAATCCTGCCATAGCCGATTCGGCTTAGCTAATGCTTTCGGGCTTTTTCCCTTGCTTCCTAGTTAAATATAATTATCCTTATCGCTCTATGGCCATTCCTAATTATCCTAAACTCATCACAACCAATTCTCCTAAATCTTGTTTTTTTTGCCGAAATTCGTCAAACTTCATAATCTCAAACTATCAAATTTAAAAGAGTGATACATACAATCAACCTAGCATACATAAGACACCTAATATTAATCATATATCACAATCAAATCATTATATTCACCAAATCTGAATCGAAAATTCGTCCATAAATTTTTTGGATTTTCAAACCACTATCATTCAATCAATACTCAACCAATCCACCTAATTCTTTTTGGGATTTCATCTCCTATCATCTACCCACTTAATCCTAAAACAAATTAGTCTAATTCATAGCGAATCAAAATCCCATAATTTTCGACCTAGAACTAAGAACACGAATTTAAGATGCGAATAATTCAAATTTATATAATTACTTACCTTCTTGGGAGCCATAGTTGATCTACCAACACTTCTCTTTCTTGAAAATAGATCAAAACTTGAATCTTTGATGATTCCAAGATAGTAATGTGGGTGTGTGTGTATGTTTTTGAATTTTAGGATTTACACCAAATTCTAGCCGGGTGGCTCCATTTCTAGCCGTGCGGCTTGAAAAAGGGTATGTTTGCACACCGAAAGTTTTTACCCCGACATATTAGTTAGTGCTTGGAATTTACTTTTAGTGAAAACACCCCGCGTTTGAGCATTTTTGCCAAAAGTGCACGACACACTATCTTGATAACATCAAATGCATAAGTAAACAAATCAACATAAATAAGCTTAACTTAAATTACCAAAACCATCATAACCAGTGGTACCAAATTGTCTAGAACCATGGCATAATCATAACCATAATTATAATCCCAAATCAAAATACTTCAAAATAAATTGTCTAAAAGGATGCATAAATGGAAAAGGAAACAAACATCCTTAGCACTTGCTCCGTGCTTTATTGCTTCTTCTTCCATTTCTTGTCTTGTTTTGTCATGAATTCCGTTAGTCAAGAAAATGGCTGAACCTTAGGATGTCCTCGGTAGTGAATTTGCCCAAGAGCTTCCTTTTTGTATCTTTGGTCTTGAATGCCCTTTGAACTTCCTTCTACTGGGGGTAACAATCTCAAATCTAGCGTGCCAAACTCCATCTCCATCAATTTTTCTATACATTCCATAGCCTTCGTTGCCCCAATCCGCATTCTTCAATTGTATCAGTAGAGAACCTAGAGAATCCACAAGTTTCTTGAAAACAATAATATTCTTAAATGGATTGAAATATGCTTCCATAGCTAATGATCTTTCCGTGTCATCTTCAATGTCTAAGAATGAGGGTGAAACCAGACCATATTTTGCATTTCCATCCTCGTCACGTCCTACTTTGAAGCATTCTAGCCAATCGTCCTCACCTTCCATATCAAAATTTTCTGTATACGACTTTGCACGTGGCTTGGGAAAGTAAGTATGACTGAAGACCCCATCATCAATGTAAAGAGTCCTACGGACCATGTCAATTATTGCTCCGCAAGTCCTTAAAAATGGTCGCCCGAACAATAATGGTAACTCTTGATCCACCAGAATGTCTAAAACCAAAAAATCAACCACATAAGCTTGATACCTGATCCTTATGTTCTTAACTTCCCCCATGGCCTTAGCTTGTGTATTATCAGCCATAGTCAAGTTTGACTGATAGGGCCTCGGATCACCGAGCCCAAGATCTTTGTAAAGGCTATAGGGAATAACACTCACACTAGCCCCGGTGTCTACCAAAGCCATCATCTCTATCACACCATTGACCCTAACCGATAACACATAGTTTCCAGGATCACACATATTTTTAGGCAGGCCATGATCTATTATGCCTAACTTATCCTCTTCACTAAAATCATTCTTTCTTAATCTTTCTCTCCCTATCAAAATTTCATCCAGCTTTTACTAGTAAACCACATAGTTTTCTAGTACCTCCAGAATAGGCTTTGATTCTTCCAATTCCTTGTACTTGATCTCTAGAACTTCTTTTATCTTTTCTTTTTGTTTTTGTGTAAAAGGAGGGTAAATTGGTGATGGTGCAACCGTAGAGATCGGTGGAATTTCTTCAAAGAATCAACCGCAAAGATTGGTGATGGTTCGATTCGCCTTTCCCATCTTTGCTATCTCTCCACTCGAACATCCAGCATCTTCCAAAGAATCACCCAATTCAACCAACCTTGCATCGTTCATCTTATCTTTTTCAAACTCGCTAAGGTTCACTTAGATTTCACCCAATCCAAAATCAAATTTGCTTCTTGTAGTAGCCAAGAAGTCTCTTCCAAACATGATCGATGGTTCTCCTTCATTGGCATAGTCAAGCATAACAAAGTCAGCTAAAAATGTAATTCCAGGAATTTCAACTCTAACTTCATCGACCACTTTTCTTCCGTAATCACTAATGCTAACTCTCACAAACCCCATTTTATCCAAAACTTCTTCCGTAACGTAATTTGATAAATCAGCAAGATTAAGTTCCTGATAAAAACTTGAAGTTCCATTTGCACAGGTCTTGTACAACTTCCAGGATCGATATGCATGATCAAACAAGCATCATGACAACAACACCATTCAAGAATTAAATAGCAGGAAACAAGGAAGATTCTTAGGGTTGAACCCTTTATAAATCTGATATAAAATATTCTGAAAGGGATTAAGTTGATTACAGAATTCGACTCCTATATATAAAGTATGAAACGGTGTGTTTTGTGAAGGGTTATACCGTTTCATCAAAAGCAAATGACATACCTATTCTAATCCTATAACTGCCACCGTTTTCATCTAATGGGTTTGTTGGCCTGCTGGCCTAAACCAGAAAACTTGCAGGCTTTTTCTATCTAAATAATATACAAAGATTAGTTGGATTATAACTCCAACATATTCCCCCCTAATCTTATTAATCTTTGTGTTCTTCCAATCTTCTTGTTCCTTTGATTTCTTCTTGTTCTTGTTGCCTTTATGTTTTTGATGTCTTCAATCTTTAAAGCTTGATGTTTTCTATGTCTCTTAACTATTTCAGGGTCCGTCCAGTCACTTGATCCTTTTGATCGCCATAGTGACTTCGAGGCAGGTTTCTCTTAGCCCTCAATTTCAAATTTGCAGAAATCTCTTGTTCAATTGTGGCACCCTTATAGTTCTTTTCTTGACAATCCTTGTCTTCTCCTTGGTTAACCACCGGGTTGTTGTTGTAACCAATTCCAATCTTTCTTCTTCAATTTGACATCTTTTTTTCTTCAATATGGCATCCAAAATTTGCGTCTTTTAAAAAACGCAGGTTTCAATTCTAATGAACAAGTTTTGTGTTCCTTTTTTTTCAACAACAAGAATAGCAGCCTTTGTTTTGCTTATTAGCCATGCCTCTCTTTCTCTATTTGGGAGTTTGTCTCTTATGAGTTTGTCTCCTCGAGGCGTGGTCCTTCTTCTTCTCTAGTCTCGTGGTTTGTCCGCCGACTAAGATGGCGATTGTAATCGCTCTTCTTCTTCTCTTGTGTCCGCTGCCTCTTTTTCATCCATGGTAGGTTTTCTTGAATGATGGTTGAACATGATTGTTGTGTTGCTTGATCCCTTTGGCTCTGATGCCACTGATAGAAACTTGAAGTTCCATTTGTACAGGTCTTGTACAACTTCCAGGATTGATATGCATGATCAAACAAGCATCATGACAACAACACCATTGAAGAATTAAAAAATAGGAAACAAGGAAGATTGTTGGGGTTGAACCCTTTATAAATCTGAAATAAAATATTTTGAAAGGGATTAAGTTGATTACAGAATTCGACTCCTATATATAAAGTATGAAATGGTGTGTTTTGTGAAGGGTTATACCGCTTCATCAAAAGCAAACGACATACCTATTCTAATCCTATAATTGCCACCGTTTTCATCTAATGGGTTTGTTGGCCTGCTGGCCCAAACCAAAAAACTTGCAGGCTTTTTCTAACTAAATAATATACAAAGATTAATTGGATTATAACTCCAACAGTTCCGCATCCCATGCTCCTTGTCCGTCCACCTTACAAGGTAAGGAATACCTCATAAAGGGTTCACCAAAAGCCCGAAGTGGAGCTTTGGTAAAAACTGCTAACCTTTGATTTCCCGATTCAACCACAATGCTTTTGTGTCCTAAGGCCTCAAACAACTCTAATTCTTCCTCGCTTCAACTCAACTTGAATTCCTTCGCATACACTGAATCTCCATCTTCCAAATACTCCTCAAGACCATTTAAATACTTTGAAACCATGCTTAACATATCCATCCCGTAAGCTAAGTGAACTATAAAACAAACATATTATAACACTCCAACTTATTAGCTTTGGATTAGTCCTAAGAAAATAATCATTCAAACGCTATTCATTCTTTGGTAAGTTTAATCAACTAAGCATTTTAGAACAGAACTACGCATCCCAACAATTAACAATTCACGAAATCACAAAAGTCGCTCACATAGCTTCTCAGCCGCCCGGCTAGGTTTCTCAGCCGCCCGGCTGGGTTTCTCAGCCGCCCGGCTAGGTGTTTGACGGGTTTAGAATTGGACACAGCCGACCCGGCTGGACAGGCTTGCCCTAATTTTTTTTCTCTTTTTTTTATTCTTCTCTTTTTGTAAATACACACTTGAGAATACTTAACATTGATAATCCTAAAAATGAAATCCATCTAACTAATCACATAAACATCACATAATATATCTACGAAACAAAAAATTAGCAAGAGTTTAAATATTAGCAAACTTAAAACACAAAACGACACTTTCATTAACCACATTTGCATAAACATTTCTGAGAACAAAATTAAGAACACATAAACACAATCTTATCCCTTAAATAATTGAAACTAAAATTCTTTTTTTTCGAGCCTACGAGCCGCCCGGCTGGGTGCTCATTTTTATTTGTATCAGGTCGGGCCGCCCGGCTCGGCTATTCAGCCGCCCAGCTGTCAACCCCTGGAACTTTTTACTTTTTCAACTACCTAAAATTTTAACAAAACATTTCTGCTGCTTTTTATAACGATTAGAACATGCGTTTGGTTGTGTGCAAGTTTTACATTTATAATCATGACTAATAGGTTTACCAAAAATGTATACGAGCAAGTGTACTCGTTCGTAGTAAAGTCGGGTAAGTCAAGTTCGTTCCACGGGACTTGATGCAAATCATTATTAAACAGGGAAACAAGCCATAAGGTTGTCATGAACATTAATGCCTCAAAACTAAGGTAGCAAGTTAATCTAATTCCTTCCATATTCAAGATGATACTTATGCGCAAAAACCATTTCATCAACATACATGTTTGATTGCATTGGTTAAACATGTTTGTATGACTTGCAAAGCCCTTTTGTATGTGATTTTGTTCCATTCATAAAATCACATATATGCATAAGTACCCTTTCGGCCTATGAACAACATTAATCCTATGCCAATTCATTTCGGTTGCTAGAAGACAAGTGTTCCTTTAATGATTCAACGAGCCCTTTCGGCATTTACTCGAGTTTAAAACCTTTTTACCAATCTTTTGATATGTGAAAATGATAGTTGTCAATTACCAATTCCTTTAATAGTTTGTCACTACTTTTGAGAATGGGGACACGTCACGGAATTCCTTTCGGCCTATAGCCCCATGTGTGAACCACCACAAATCATAGAGATGAGCACAAGATATAAACAAACCATAAATTCACACAAATCATCATGCATACTGTAACCCTAGCCTTTTTTATGAGATTTGAATGTTCTAATTTAGTCGTTTGACAAGTTGATTTTTGTTGTTTTGTTAGAGTAAGTACCGTGTTGACGGTGGTGAATAAATATGATTGTGATTATTTTATGAGTATGATGCTTGCGCTAATCCTTTTTAGATGATTTTATATGTGTTGATCGTGTTCCGGGAGGTTTGTCTCGTGAATAGCTTGAAATCCCAAAAAACGAGTTTTGACACGTCCGTTAATATTTAAAATGAGTTTTGAGAAGTGTAAATTAGAAATGTGTCATGTAAATACTCTAAGTTATGGGAAAAGCATGTTTAAAGTGAATAAAAATACCAAGTAACTTCGGGAAATATTTTAAGATCAAGGTTTTTGAGTTTTAAGCGAAACCGACATAAAAAGAGGCATCCCGAGACCCCCTAGGATCCCATCAGGCTTCGTGGTGGCCAAGGGGACAAGGGTGCCAAGTTTTTATCTATGGTGTCTAACATGGGTACACATATATATTGTTTGATTCCATAATACACATATCTCATTTTCTTTCAAAAATTAAACACACACATTTTCTCTTGTCTCTCTCTTCTGTCCGAATTCACAAACATATACAAACCATACATTATTGATAAACTTTGGCCAAGAACATGAAGATTTAGAGGTCATGGTTTGATTCTAGTAGTCGGGTTATTGTTTAAACCACGTTTGGGTAGTCGGTTCGCGTTTGTTCTCGCTTTTCAAAACCCTCTTTGTAAGTTTTCAAAATTTACATTTAACTTGTACTTTTTAGTGTTTAATGATGCATAGAAGCTAGTTGTACGGTACGTTTGTTAAAAATCAAACACGATAAGTTTACGAAAGGATATTAAGGGTGCAGTTATGGTTCGAACAAAAATAAAAAGAGAATAAGGATTTGTAGTTTTATTGTCGTGGTTGAAAAACATTTAAGTGCTATGTAGCTTATTTTGATTAGTGGCTTATTTGGCTTATCTATAAGCATTTTCGGGCTTGTTTTGGGCTTATTAGCTCTCGGGAATTCGAAGGAATACAAGGAAAGTATTTTTGATTATTTACTTATGGTATCTTATTTTAGTGAGCTTATTTTCGTACCTAAAAGGACTACGTAGCTTATTACTCCCTCCGTCCTATATTAAGTGTCCATTTTTGACTTTTAAAAGTCTTTTTTCTTCAACTTTGACCTTAATTATTTCTTCTTATGTTATATGATACTCAATGCAAAATATATGAATGTATAGAGTTTCGAATGTATTTTTCATTGGTATAATTTTCAGTAAGCATTATATAACATAAAGAAAAATATTTACGGTCAAAGTTTATGGAAAAAAAATTCAAAAAGTCAAAAATGGACACTTAATATGGGACGGAGGGAGTAGCTTATTTGGAGCTTATGGGCTCACGGCCCAACAAGTCCAATAAGCCGTGAGCTTATTGTGGGCTTATTATCGTCCGGGTTATTTTGTTAGCTATTGATTTGGGCTTATTTTTACTAATGGGCTGTAGTATTGGGCCTAAAACGTATTTTTGCAAACGTGAATAACTTAAGAGAAAACTAGTCGTTTTGCGTAATGTAACGAACTTTTTGAAAGCGAAACATACTTGGGAAATGGTATTGAAAGTTGTTTGAGGAAACTTGTTTTGATAAACGTGGCGAAAGATAGTTTTAGGTATTTTGTCGGAAAGTGGTAAATTATGAAAAGTGTTGAAAATTAAGGTTTGAAAACATTGAAAAACGTTGTATAAACGAACGGGTCATGTCAAAATTTCATAAAAAGACGAAAATATATTTTATAAATATATTTTATAAATATATTTTCCGAAACATTTTATATAAATGAACGGTTCATTTCCTATAAATTATACAAGTAATTAAAGTAACTAAGTTATCGAATGGATTGCCGAAGTAAACTACTTACCTATTTTGCTACAATAAGAATATGTATATTGCAAATAAAATATGAATTGGGGTATATTATTTTGATCTAAGTCGTCAACCATCACCCCATTGATAACGTTAAGGGTAACTGTACAACGCATCTCACCCCTATGCATCAACCTAGAGAACATCTTTTGAAATGTGTATCTAAATTGAACATTAATTGGACAAGGTCGTGACGTCGTTGCATTTTATTTTTTGATCTTGATCTTGCCTGTCACCTTTTGCTTGATGTGAGTTCTCGTAGCTCTATTTTTACTGTTTTTTCCGTTTGGGGAAAATGATACTCAAATTGTTTTAACTGTTTTCTTACTATGCAAAATGTGTTTGATTTTTGGACAATGCTATGTGCCTATGACTGCTATGTGAATGACATGAGAATTGGTGGTATATGTTGTGGGGATCTTCTGTGTGGTTTTTCTGTGTGGATCTTATGATATTTCGCCGTATATATAGCTCCAGCTGGTAGGCTTTAGGTGTGATGGAGTTGTGAGTTAAGGACCTTGCTTGGTAATGGTGCTGTATATGGTTATGGTTTGGATAGCATAGAGATGCTATGATTGGAAATTAGTTGTGTTTGCAATGTATTTACTGTCATATTGCATAAATGGTCCATTACTTAAAATATTGGCACAACGACTGGGTTTACTATCAAACCTACAAGCTCACCAACATTATTGTTGACCTTTTCAAGTATTATTTTCAAGTGATGTTAATGATCAGTGAAGTTGTGTTGAGAGTTATAGCGACCTTAAGAGTAACCTGGATGTATCATGTTTTGAGAGGTCTTTCATTGGATGTTTTGTTAAATCTTAATTATGTTAGAGATTGTTTGTTTAAGACTAGTGAGAACCCCTGCGTGTGGTTTTTTGGATTGTTTGTGACTATTTGAGGGGTTCTTTAATGGACCTCACGTCAAGGCTGTATTTGAGGATGATGGTCAACGTTACACTCATATAAATTTATGCATTTAGTTTATCTCTATTTAGTATCTTGTGTTTGTGATTGGTTCCAATCTCTTGTCACATGCTTGTGGTTTCCGCCATTGTCGAGGTTTGATAGATTGGTAAGTAGAGCCAAGGTTATAAAGTAAGGAAAAAAAAAAATTTAATGGTATTTGGCCCTGAGTCTATAACCTAAGAACCTTATATAGTACATATTAATCAAGTGTGCGCCGTGTCCTGCTTATACTTGTGATTCTTAGAATAATATATATAAGTATAGAAAATTACCAAGCTACCCTTGAGGACAAAGGTTGTAAGGATAATCTCTCAATATAATAAATAATATACTTAATATTTACCGTACGTGATTACCGGGTCGTTATTTCCCTAACGATTTATGAAATTGAAACCACGTTTGAACTCGGACAATGATTTGAATGGAATCGAAGATTGATTTGATTATCTATTTCTATGAATTAAAAACAATTAAAATAAGCAAACTATAACAATTAAGCACGAAAACAAATAACGGGTACGAAGAAAACGCGACAAATAAGCAAGTATGACCAATTTAAAACCTACTAATGCAAATTTAATTTCTAAACCTAAATCTAGATAAAAGAAAATTTAAAGAAAAAGAAAATTATTTTTTTGATTATTTTTGTATTTATTATGAACTAAAAACTAAATTAATGATTAAAAATCCTAGAAAATAGCAAATTAATTCCTAAGAATTCTAAAAATGATTTTCTAACTTAGAAAAGTCTAAAATATTATAAAAACTAAGAAAACTATTTTTAACTATTTTTAATATTAAAATCCTATTTTATAAAACTAATTTAAAAAGGTTAAAAATGAAATTAAAATTCTAAAAGTGACTAAAATGATTTTAAAGCATGAAAACCTAAATTTAATTATTCTAAAACTAAAAAATATTTTTTTTGTAATTTTTAAAAATATTTTTTTATTTTTTATTGATTTTTGAAAATTTTAAACTAAGAAAAATGATTAAAAATTAAACTAATAAAGAGAAAAATCCAGAAAAATCACAAAAAGTCCTAAATAAAACAAGGAACACAAAAAAAATAAGCACATGTTGCCAACTTAACAAATAAGCACTCAATAAGACAGAATAAGCTACGGCTTTGTTTAATAAGCAAAAGACTAAAATGCATATAAAGGAAAAATGAAATGCTCATATAACGGATGAGCTATTGTAGCATATTGGTAAGTTTATGTGTGTGTGTGCAGGAGGTGCTGGGTTCGAGTCCTAGGCTTTGCTTTTTGCTATATTTTTTATTTTTCATAATTTTAAAAACAAATTTGTAGAAAAGCTTAAAATAAGCATTTTTAATGAAAGCAACTTATGATGAAAACTCCTTAATAAGCTGAAAATCAGCTTAAAAGACAGACTAAACAATTAACTCTTCTTTTTGGCTTCTTACTAAAACTGACAACTCAAAAAGCTAACAATAAGCTTAAATTTATGAACCTAAAGCTACTGGCTAACTAAGTCAAATCTAATAAGCAGTCATTAAAGGCATGAAGAATGCTTGTGAAAAAGCTAATTATCTAAAAAAAATTTTGATTTTTCAAAGTTTTCTAAAATGAACAAATGACTTAGTGCAGACCTAAAATCAGCTAGAAAACGGCTTTTAAACTGGAAACTAAGCTAAAATATTTGAAATATGAACTATAAGGAGCTTAACTACTGAATTTCAAATCCTAACTCTACTTTTAACCTAGCTAATTTTGATGTTGAAAAGCTAACTCTTAACTAATTAACTGATGATCCAGTTGACAGGAACTAGATCCAATACTCAATTTTAAATGGTGCAGTCCTTAACCTATGTTTCCAAGCCATTATCACACTAGGAAAAGATCATTTATAGCAACAAAAGCAACTTAGAAGAGAATCAAGCTATTAGAGCCGAAGAACTTAGAGCTCATGACCACAGCCTCAATATATCAATCCTATAATCTTAATACTTGAAATATAAACCTTAAAATCCAAATTTACTTGACTAAAATTACTAAACTCAGCTTATGAAATAAGTATCAATGACCTTAACCCATACTTGAAACCAAACTGACCCATTTTACACTTGTGCCAAACACCCCTTTATTTTTAGATTTCAAGTTTTAAACTATAATAAGCTATTTTAAACTGAATTAAGTAAAAGAAAATCTATAACTAGGCTACATAAGAACTAATAAGCAATTACTAACAGAAGATAAGCAATATTAAGAACTACAATAAGCTGAACTGAAATAAGCACATATTTTTGGATTTTTATAAATTTTAACTAATACTTATAAAAACTTAAAAAGGATAAGAAAAGGTACCTCAGATCTCAGCTAAACAGAGATCATAAACTCAATAAAGAGTTTAAACCACTGGCTTATAGCTTTTAAGCTATAAGCTGTTAAGAGCTTATTAATGCAACACCTAGTCTAAACCTACTCCTGACCTTCAGGACTAAACCAGTCTCAATCATCCAGCAGCCATCCAATTCCAAGGGATGATTAGACTTATTATGAGCTTATTAATGAGCTTTTAGTAGCTTAAAGTCAAGTAGAGCTTATGCAATTGTATATAAAAGCTTTTTGAAATATAAAAACATTAATAGTAAAAACAGATTTTGAATTTTAAACTAAGATTTCATTAATTGAAAGCTGAGTACAATACTTTTGAAATAGAGATTACAATAAGCTGAAAAACAGGAATTAAAATTACATAAGCTATTAACTAAAAGCTGAAAAAGAAGATGATGTGTGTGAAGAGTAGGCTTGTATTTATAGCTGCACAATGAAGCTTCTAGGCCATCCAATTAGTAGACGCTCTCTTTGATCATGGCCTTTCAATCTTTTCCCATCATTGGATCCTGACTTTAAGCCGTTGGATTAGATTTGATAACACGGATTGCCAACATGGCATTCCGTGTGTCAGTCCATTTGTGCTTCTTTTACACTCACTTTAGTATAAAAATCCATTTCCCCGTGTGTTTCTTTCCATGCACGCGTGTCCAATCTTGTTGGGTTTCGACTCTCATATGATGTAAAAACTCTGCCACATCAATCTTTACTTGAATTATTCTTCAACCTGCAATTTCCATTGCCCTCTGATTTTGACGTGTATATAGAGCGTATGATAATATGGTAACTAAATTTCCCGCTCATTTTTAGAAGGTGGTTTGCGGTTTTTGTTAACTATCCTTTACCCAAGTAAAATTTCGTTACTTTGGATTTAGAGAAAAAGATTTGATCCGAGTAAATTGGTTTCGGCTTTGGGTTATGGTTAATAGTTTTGGATTTGGTTTTTAATAAGAGTTAAACGACCGTTATCTTTATATTAAAAAATACACTGTTAGGGTTTTAGTTATTTTTGAAATATGTTTAACATTGAGGGCTGTTTTGGGAATTTTTAGGGTTTGTTTGTCATTTAGTGAGTGACTTTTGTTGACCAAGGTTGAAGAATTGACTTTTTGACCTTCTTGCGAGCAAATCCATGGCTCTTTGCACTCTATTCCGTTCTCTCTCGTTTCGTGTTTATTCCAGTTATTGACCGATTTCTTTGATATGTTGCATTATCCGTACCCTACACAATCCCACAAAGATAAAACAAGCATATACAAGCATTTTAAATGCACTAATTTTATATCTTTTAGGGCATTTTGATTTAGAAAGATATGTAGTGTTCCACATATCAGTTGCAACCTCTATGAATCGTTCGTCTTTGTGATGAAGATTCACTTAGATTCCATAAGTCTGCCACCTAAGGCGAGAACTCATAATACTTTTGTCAAAATTATTTCCATTTGGGGTAATCTTACTAATGTTGAGGATTCTGAGAACATGTCTCTATCCTACAAGAGATTGTGTGTAAAAATCAAAGCTAATGTGATCATCAACGATACAATTAAATTTATTGTGAATGGTAAACTATTTTGGATTCGTGTCAAAGAACTTAACTAGGACTCCAATTTTCAATGATGAAAAGGATGATAACTTCATCTCTGGAGATAATCGTGTGACAATGAGTGGAGAATAAAAATGATAACTTAATAATGACTTGAGCTTGATAAGGAAAATAAATTGAATCACGTTTTAGATCTAGTTTGTAGCAAAAAACGATTTGGTGTAGCAACAATGCTGCGAAAAGTCTAAAGAATCCTAGAAGTCTGCGGCCACATTTAGTATTTATATCTTTTAAAGAAGAATAAAGAAGAGTTGTGATGCAAGATAATATAAACAATGTTACATCGATAAATTTAATCCCATTTTCCTCCTCCTGTTCACACCTATGGGGAAAAGTATCGAAGAGGAATTAACTCTCTAAGGAAGTTGCAAACCTAATATAAATGGTGCAGCTTTTTCATGTCTGCGTGTTCAAAGGAGTTACTTCTTCGATTAAATCAGGAGGTTCTCTTTTGGACATTATGGACGAACTGATTAAAGTAGGTCATGCTATGGGATATAAGATGGATGGATGTCTGAAGAACTTAGAAGCGATTATTGGTTCTAAAGGAGATCATAATGTTTTTAGATGAATTTCTTGTCTTTAAATATTCAAGGTCTTGGCCAAAAGGCATAGAAAGGGTGGATCCAGGAGTTGAATTCAAAACACCGTGTTAGCTTTGTAGCTTTACAAGAAACAAAGATGGAGAGCATTGATCTTTTCTTATGTTTTAAGTTCATCTGTGGGGTTTTCTGGTGGTATCATGTGTGCATGGGATCCAAGCTTATTTCATATAGAAAATGCTATAGCTTCAGATTCGTTTGTGGCTTTAAGGGGTACTTGGATTCCTTCGGCTACTAAAATTCTCATCATTGCTGTCTATGCACCACAGGATCTAAATGAAAAAAGAATGCTATGGAAGTTTCTCGACCACTTGATTGATACTTGGGATGGTAAATGTGTCCTTTTGGGAGACTTTAATGAAGTGCGGTCGATTAATGAAAGATATGGCACTTTGTTTAATCCACATGGGGCTAAATCTTTCAATGACTTCATTTCTATTGCAGGTTTGGTTGATCTTCCCATGGAAGGGTACTCGTATAATTGGGCTCATAAATCCGCTTCCAAGATGAGTAAATTAGACATGTTTCTTACTTCTGAAGGTTTATTAACGATATTTCCTTCCTTATCGGCTCTATGCCTTGATAGGCATTTATCCGATCACCGTCCCATCCTTATGCGCGAGCTAAATGTTGATTACGGCCCTATTCCTTTTCGTATTTTTCATTCTTGGTTTCATAAGAATGGTTTTGACAATATGGTGGAAGACTCGTGGAAGTCTTTCGCTTTGTTGGAACAAAATAGCATCATTAAATTAAAGAAGAAACTTTAGTCGCTTAAAACATCGATCAATCAATGGCTCAGAGATGAAAAGTTGCGTTCGAATAATACCAAAATGGTCATTCAGAATCATCTATCTGATTTGGATAAACTTATTGATCTTGGAGGTGGTAATAAGGAACTTGTCAGCGAAAGAGCTAAGCTGTTACAGGAGCTTTTTGATCTCAATTCCAAAACTTCTCTTGACTTGTTTCAGAAAGCTAAAATTCGTTGGGTTATCGAGGGTGATGAAAATTCGAAATACTTCCATGGCATTATTAATAAAAAAGGTCTCAATTGGCTATCCGTGGGGTGTTAGCCGAGGGTAAATGGATTGTGGATCCATCCAACGTTAAACAAGAATTCTTGAACCACTTTGCTAATAGATTCGCTGCTCCAAACTCTCCTAGAGTCGTCCTCGATTCTCACTTTCCTAATGTATTGACTTCAGATCAGCTAGAAGACTTGGAAAAAAACATATCCTATGAGGAAATCAAAAAGCGGTATGTGAATGTGGTACCAATAAATCTCCGGGTCCTGATGGATTTACCTTCGAATTTTTCTTGGTGGCTGCTGTCTCAGATGTCTTCTCCTCAGGTATTCTTCCTCCTGGGTGAAACTCTTTGTTTATTGCTTTAATTTCTAAGAAGCAAGATGCTAAGGTGGTTAAAGATTTTCGGCCTATAAGCTTAATAGGTTGTGTATACAAGATTATTGCTAAAATTCTAGCAAACCGTTTGAGTCTTGTCATCTCGAGCCTTATTAGTGATGTCCAATCGGCCTTTGTTTCTAAAAGCCAAATCCTTGACGGCCTGTTTATTCTTAACGAGCTTTTATCGTGGTGTAAACACAAAAAATCTAAAGCCATGATCTTTAAAGTGGACTTCGTAAAGGCTTTTGATTCGGTGAGATGGGATTATTTAGATGATGTGTTAAATAAGTTTGGCTTTGGAGTTAAATGGCGCAAATGGATCTAAGGTTGCTTATCTTCTTCTATGGGTTCCATTCTTATTAATGGAAGCCCGTCAACAGAATTTAAATTTTGCAAAGGTCTGAAGCAGGGAGATCCTTTATCTCCCTTTCTTTTCATTATGATCATGGAAAGCTTGCATATTTCTTTTAATAAAGTGGTTCAGACGGGTTTTTATAAGGGTTTTCATATTGATGATTCGTTAACTCTATCGCACTTGTTTTATGCCGACGACGTGGTGTTTGTTGGAAAATAGGATAAACAGAATGTTGCTACTATCGTTAATGTGCTTAAGTGTTTCTTCTTAGCTTCGGGCCTCAAGATCAACTTACATAAAAGCAAGCTCATGGGCATTGGTATTCCTAAAACTAAAGTACGTTCAACAGCTGAGTCTATTGGTTGCTCTACTTTCGTTTCTCCGTTTAATTTTCTTGGTGTTAAAGTGGGTGGTTTGATGTCTAGACGTAGTTCTTGGGATGATGTTATCGGTAAGCTTTCCTCTCGCTTATCCAAATGGAAGCTCAAAGCTCTCTCAATTGGTGGCCGGCTTACTTTAATTAAGTCGGTCTTAAGTTCCTTACCTTTATATCAAATGTCATCATCCAAGTGTCCTATGGGAGTTATTAGCAATTTAGAATCGATTCGTCATAATTTTTTTAATGGTGTGACCAATTCGGATAGAAAGCTTGCGTTGATCGGCTGGCAGAAGGTTTTAGCATAAAAAAAACGGTGGTCTTGGTGTATCAAGTTTCTTTGCTTTTAACCGAGCCCTTCTCTTCAAGTGGATTTGGCGTTTTATCTCCCAAGACATTTCCTTATGGTTTCGTGTTATTCAGGCTATGTATGGCAAGAGAGGTGCTCTGGACAGCTTGCAAGCTGTTTCTTCACGCAACTCTCCTTGGATGGATATTATTCGTGAATTCAGACGGCTCTCTCTTAAAGGTATTGATCTTTTTTCGTTTGTTAAAAAAAAGTAGGCAATGGTGAAGATTCTTCGTTTTGGGAAGACTGTTGGCTTTCAGAGGTTCCTCTAAAGCTTACGTATCCAAGGCTTTTTTCGTTGGAGTTGGACAAGAACATATCTATAGCTGATAAGATGAGGGATACTTCCCTGATTTCTTCTTTTAGAAGAGTGCCTAGAGGTGGAATCGAAGAGGATCAGGTCACCAGGCTTCGCAATAGTTTGACCAATGTTATTCTTTCTCAAAGTTTAGATCGTTGGGTTTGGAACTTGGAGTCATCGGGTGACTTTTCGGTAAAGTCGGCTCGCTCTTTTATTGATGACACATTGTTACCAAAGACGGATGTGCCTACTCGATGGGTTAAAGTCGTGCCCATTAAGATTAATATTTTTGCTTGGAAAGTTTCGTTGGATAAATTACCAACTAGGCTTAACCTTTCTTTGCGAGGTGTCGATATTCCCTCCATCATTTGTCCCTTATGTAGTATTTCTGTGGAGTCAACCTCTCACCTTCTTTTTTCTTGTCACTTGAGCCGTTCTTTGATGCATAAGGTTGCCCGTTGGTGGGATCTGGATGTCCAAGACTTTTATTCGTATGGAGATTGGCTTGTTTGGCTCAGTAACATCCGGTTACCTTCGAAGCTTAAAGGGATTTTGGAAGGTACTTGTTACGTCATGTGGTGGGTTATTTGGAATTTTCGTAACCACATCTTATTTGGTTCTAACATGCCGCGCTTAGAGGGTCTTTTTGAAGACATAGTTCGTTTGTCATATTCTTGGTGTTCTCATAGATGTAAATTTAATTTTATTTGGAACGATTGGATGAAATGTCCTAGTTACCTTTCTTTGTAATCTCTTCTAGCTCCTTGCTAGTTTCTAATAACTTTGCCGTTCAAAAAAAAAAGATAGGGTTTTAAGTAAGCAGAACCATTCCGTTTTGGTTTTGCTCCACATTTTTACTGCTGTAGGCGTGAAGCGTGGTAGGCATGCACCCGGGGGAGCATAAGAAGGAAAGGGAGCCTGAGCGGTGGAAGAGCCGGGGGAAGCCCAGTCATTTGTTGGATAAAAAAATTGTGAATGAACTAAAAGCGTATCGCTTTGATGGAAGAAATTGTAAAAATACGTTTGGGCATTAAAATTTTGTATATCGTCATTTTGTGCATTAAAAAATCGTTTTTGCATTCAACTTTCTTTTAGTATATGCATCAAAATTTCATTGTCTATTAACATGTAAAAAAACTAAATATTTTGAGCATCAAATTCCTTTTTTGCATTAAAATTTCTTTTTTTGCATTAGAAAAAAACTTCATTCACAACATTTTTATGCACCAAGATCTTCTATCTTGGATAAAAAATTCAGAAATTTTCAAAAAGATATATGTACCTATACAGAGCGTGTATCATGAAGCTTACAACTACAAGTAGGGGTATTCAGGACACAGAAAACCGAAAAATTGCCTAAAAAGCTAGTGTTCACTTAAAAAATTGTTCTCGTAAAAGAAACCATAAGTTGTTTTCAGTTATGTGTGATGAAATTGGGTTCCTTGTTTTAAGCACCAAAAAGATCGGAACAAAAAAGCAAAACTCGAACTGTAAGAAAATCAGAAATCGTAAAACTCGAGACCAAAAAATCTTACTACAAAATTTGGTCCATGTCATTTTACTCCTCTGCAAAATTAATGATCAAATGGTCATACATCCCATCAACCAAAATGATCATTATCCATCAATAAACCAGTTCTTGTCCAACAAGTAAAATAATGCATTCAATCACATATGTTACGAGGTCACATGAATAATTTTCCACTTATGTTGTGATCACCTCCCGTCCCGATCACATAAATAAGCTATGCTACTCTAACAATAATCTTAAAAATCAACCTAAAAGTTAAGGGTGTGTTTAGTTGGGGGAAAAAGATCTCATTTTCCTAGGAAATTTTTCATTTTAGAATGAAAAAACTGAAAACTTTTTAGTCGCGTTTTTTTTCCAATATTTAAAAAAAAAAATTCTCATTTTCCTAATTTTAAATAGAAAAACAGAAAAACACATTCTACTATTCTCCATTTCTAAAAGGAAATATACAACTCTCATCTAAACATGTTTTCAAAATTCTTAACTCTTCTCTAGAGAAGAAAAACCATTTCCTTCACTAGGAATTTAGAAACAGAAAAACATAAAAAAATTTCTACAACTAAACACAACCTAAGTTTTTCTTGTTAACTCAAAAGGATTTTAGGCACGCACTACTCGTTACTTGCTTTCTTAAGGTTTTAGAGTTTAAGGTTTTAGAGTTTATTGTTTTAGATGCTCTTACTTTTTAAAGCAAGTAATGCAAAAGTCGGTTTATCTTTCGTATCAACATGGCATCAGAGCCGTAACTAGAAGCCACTGTCAATCACTAATCCTCTAGTGGTTTCCAATTTTTGGCGATCCCATGGGATGTTGTTTACATTTTTTTTCTCTGAGTAAAGTGCAAAAAATTTCTTTGTGATTCGTCAAAATTGCAATATTTGTCCTCATTAATTTTTTTCACTGTGTGTCCTTCAAAACACTGTTTCTTTGCATTCTCTATCCCTCTCTCTAACGGTCGTCAATTTTCTCTGTTAAATAGAAAAAAGGACTAACGCGCCCCGCACGTGAAGGCAGTTTTGTCATTTTACATTTCTTGCCTGATTACATCTACCCCACTGCCACATCATTGTTTACATTCTCAATGACACTCTTTTTCACCTCCTAATTGTTCTAAACACGAATACAATATCCCATTTCAATCTAACCATTGTGTTGGGGCAACATTGACTAAGATCTCCTTTATATTTTCATGATAACAAATAAACGTTCGCAACACTTAAAATAACAAACGATAGCCAAAATCCGGAAAACCAAATCAGGAGCTCTGGCGCGCTGGTCATGCGTCAGCACGTAGCCAGCGCACCACTCTCGGTATCCGTTTTTACAGATTTTGCAATGTCGCTTTCCTCTTACCCGACACATGTAAAAACTTTAATAAATGTATGTACATGATACTTGAGCATTTGGGAACACTCCAAATAAGGTTTAGACTTAGAAAGGAGCAAAACCAAATCCTCCCGGTTTTTCAACAAAACGCCAACTCAATTATTTTATAAAATGCCTCTAGCTAAGGCCGAAACTTCTTTTCTAAACCTAGTATGAATATACTTTCAACATACCATCAAACAAAAGTATTCATTTGACCTTAATCCAGATTTACGTTGTTCCTAATCACGTAACGGTTTTTACTCCCTTATTGGCCAAACTAAGTCAAAGGTCACTTTGCGTAAACGCATCCTTTCCCGTTATGGGACATGTTTTACTTGAGATGCAAAGAACTTAGCTTGTTTGCATCAAGATGATTAGTGATCACAATCTATTGTTGATAATCATGGATTAAAGTCTTAATGACTATTTGAGTTCGTGGTAATTAAAGGTTAATCTTAATTTGATCCTTCTTACCTTTTTTATATAAATGTTTTACGAAGTCCCACATTCCTCCATGTATTCCTCACACATCACCTACACCTCACTTCTCATCTAAACATTCCCTAATCATTTGTTAATCCTTTCTACCCAACAAACGATTATACACACCTTCACACACAATCTCAACATTCTTATAAACATTCTTTATCAATCCCCAAATCTTTCCTTAATCACATTTGCCAATATCTTTTTTTTTTTAATGACAATGTGATTATCTACCCAATCAATCCTTTGATTATCATCCTCATCACTTAAACATTCCTCACTTAAACCTCCCCAAGCTAATCCCTTCACATGACAACTTATATTCCCTTACACAATGTACCTTCCTTATACTTGTTGTACTTTTTTCCCCTGACATTCCAACATATGCTCCTATCCATCACATCTCAACATTCTCTACCACTCAATCCCTATTCATTCTTCTTCATCATCTCTACACTCACACAACTCCCATTTAAATTCAAATTACACACAGACACACACATCAATAGCTTCTCCCATACTCTTCTCCTATACATACACTCACACACTTCTACATTTGAATTCAAATCCTCAAACACTTCACCAAACTTCCCTTACACACTTTGCCAACTCATCCTTCCTAACAATTTAAATTTGAATTTGAGCAACTCATCCTTCCTAACAATTTAAATTTGAATTCACATCACCATCACATCCAATCCAACCCATATCAAACTCACCCTTATCCTTATCTTAACATTCAAATTCTAATTTTGAATTTAAATCTTTAGGCTCCAAACCATCACATCATGCCAACTCACTCTTTCTCATCTTTATTCCACATGTCTAATTGTTTGAATTTGAAATTCAAATTATCCCTCAAACATCCACACTTCCTTTGTAATTTAAGGAATATTCCTTTGGCATATTTTTTATTCCTTTCGCATATTCTTTTTTATCCTAACTATGCCAACTTATCAACTTAACCATGGTTAGTTTCCAACAAAACCAAATACATGTGAGAAATACCCAAACACACCCTTGGTCTAATGGTTCTTTTCTGTCTCCTTGAAGTTGGACAAACATCCCCAAAACTCTTTTAATTACTTCACAAACATTTTTATCAAATGGCTATTTAAGTTCGTTGACCTTGAGTGTAAGAATAATGAAAAAGGTCAAAGCATGAAGTACAATTAAGGGTTTAGAAAGAACGAGTATTTAAAATGCCAAAATCCAGAAAAATGCACCCGAGCCACTGGTGCGTTGGCCTCGCGCTGACACATGGCCAACGCGTCACTCTCGAAGTGCATTTTCCCACTTTGGGTTTTTGGCCTATAAATACCCCTCATTGGCTCTTTTATTCCTCACCTCTTGCCATTCTTTCTTTCACTTATTTTCTCTTCTCTTATCCTCTAAGTCTAACACCTCTTGTGTTCTTAATCTTCTCATCTATCATTCTATTAAAGAACAAATCTCCGCAAGAGAGACACACAAGTACCTAATCCACACATGTGTCAAGAATCTTCTTTCTCATACCCTTTCTTTTAGAATCGAGTCTCTAGATAGGTTAGGATTTGATTTAAACAATCAACTTTCCATTCAATTTGGTTGTTAGGGAAGTCTTGTATCTTAGTGATCAAGCCTAGATCTTTGGGTGATCTAGTTAGGGTTTTGGTAAGCTTCCAAGGAGAAGTTTTTAGTGGTCCTACTTGATCTTAGTGATTCTACAAGAAAAGTCAAATCACAGGTTCTTAGGGGTAGATTCCGAGGGCGAAATACCATAGGGATTAGCTCTTCTTAGTGAGCGCCGATCTTAGTGCTTATCGGTGGAGCGAAGTTGTAATACGGTTTATAGTCCATCATAAGGATTATACTAGAGTAACAGTATCGGTATCATGGATTCACAACTGGATGTACCGATGGTATAAACCCCCTATGTCGAACTGGTATATATCGTGGTCTCTCTCTCTCTCTTCATCTACTTATTGTTCTTATAGCTATTTTTTTGGGTAAAAGGTTACCCTAGTAAAGTATATTAAAACTGAAAAAGTTTGAGTACAAATGGAATGTGATTGAAATACCACATTAACCTTAAGCAAAGAGATTGATAGACACCTAAAAACTATGCTTATGACAAGCCATAAACACTCACAACTCTAGCTACCTACTACAGAAAGTAAAACTAGAGAAAAAATGCCAACATGGCATAATCAAGATAATCAACATGTTCTTATAGCTAATTCGATCGCTACACAACTCGGTTCTTTGAGACTTGAAGTTTTATAAACTTCAAAGAAGTCAAAAAGATCGTATTCACCCTCTCTATGGTTCTACACCTTGATTTATGCAAATTAACAACAAAAATCACTAAATCTGAATGGCTAAACTTCAATTTTAGTAGATTCGAGCTCATAGTGATCCGATTCCTGATATTGGTGTCCTTTATGGCAAGCATTGTTTTATATTGATTTTTATGATTTCGTTGGTTTGATGTTACATTTATGAACATGCAAAGAGTGATTTACGTTGAATTTCAAAATTCCACTGCTTGTTTTGATTGTGATTATTTTCATTTTATTGTTTTTTTTGTTTAGACACTTATTCGAACCTGTTCACCATTAAAATCCACCATAATGTGAGTTTTCCAAACCACCTGAAAGACGGTACTAGTTTGCTCTGTTAGATTATGCTCACTTAGTAGATTCTGACGTGTTTACCCTTTATGAATTGTATGGGATGATTAAGGAATTAGGTTTAGCGGATTATAATCAGATATCATTCACCCATTTTAGGATCCCTGGGATATCTTTGGATGATGGTTTGGTTCCGCAAATGGCGGATGCTGATGTCATAAATTATTGAATTATGTCCCCAGGTGTAAAGAAATAAAGGTTTATATAGAAACTAGTGTGTCATTGGTAGAACTACATTTGGTGGATTCATTGGTTGTTAGTTAGAGTCATAGCAAACTGTTGGGAATTATTGATTTGATGATACAAAAGGAAACAATATATGATATAAAGGAAACAAGATAAAGATGAAGAATTATTGGTCAACGTGCTTTAATGAGTCAAAGATGAGGAATTCTTGGTCAACTTTCTTTAATGAGTCAAAGATGAGGAATTCTTGGTCAACGTGCTTTAAATGGTCAAAGATAATATAAGGAAGAAGAAAGTTTCATAATAGAAAAGGCAAATTAGAATTCCTTTATGAATGTTTTAATTAGTTTCCTTGTAAGTCTTATGGACTCTCTATATAAAGAGATCCATAGACATTGTTTAGAGTGTGCACAAGAGAAATATGTAAACACTAAAAGGTGTGTGTGTGTGTCTAGGCATCATCCCTAATAAAGGTGCCTAGGGTTTAGAGTTAGTTTTGTAGTTGTACAACAACAAGTAGATGCTAGCATAAGTGGTGTAGCCTCAAGAATCTTATGATTCCTGTTATAGTTTGTTGATGTAACCGTATTATCTTGATCAAATAATATTGGGGCTGGAATGTTTGGTAAAACCTTGTTTGATAACTTATTGTTCTTTATTATTCCGCTGCGTATATAAGTTATCTGTAAAACATATCCTAGATGGGTTAAACGATCTTCACAATTGGTATCAGAGCCATGTGGCTCTCGATCTAGGATCTACAAGGTTTTATAAATTGAAGAAAAAGAATAAAAAGGACTTGATTTTGTTGCCAACGGTTTGTTGTGACCGACTGTTTTAATGTTCGAGTTTGCATTGAATCATGAATGTATAAAGTGCTAAGAAGAAAAGTAAAAGAAATCGTGAACTGGTTGTATCTTCGATTATATGGTGAAGAATGCAAAGTCAACAGCAGTGGGTCCGAAGAAAATATGGAAGAGATTTTATGCTGCTTGTTCATTGGTGAAAAGCTATAAAGAAAGAAAGTTTTGATTATAAAAGGAAAAGATATGGCAGATTGGCTTAGTATGATATTGGGATTTCAAGTAAATATAATGTTTGTCATATGCTACTTATGAAAGTTTGTACTGTTCGAAGATATTTAAGCTGCTAGTGAGAAAATGTTTATACTGTTAATGTCATCCGATATCGTACAAGGAATGATTTTTCTTCTCGGATGGATACAAGATTTTGGACAGATGGGTGACACACACAGAAGGTGTTTTGGTTTTTGGTTCTTAACTGAATTAAAGGCTAGTATTTATTGGATTAATTGATTACGAAGAAAATTGTTTATCACTTATTTGAAGATGAAGTGGATTTTTCAGATGCGTGTTCTTATTATATCTTTTGGTCTTGAAGATAACTTGTTTGGTTATATACGGTTTATGATGAAGACTTGATAAAACTAGTTTTTACCTGATGTAAGGAGATACATTGTAGTACTCACAGGTATTTACTATCACTTGGCTCAGTGACTCATGTATAGGCATGCGGATTTATCAAGAGATCGAGGTCTACTCATAAAACGAAGAAGAAGATTATGAGTTCTTATCATATTATAGGGCAAGACATAAGATACAAGTTTGGGTTATTCTACTTCTACATCAAGTTGGTTATACTTAGTTTTCTTCATCAGTGATCATTACATAGAGCCTACAGAATTGAAGATTCAAGAAATGGTTAACATATGGGTTTCAGGGGAAGCTTATTGTTAAAATGTTTAACCATTTACATGCTACATTGAGGTGAAGGTTTTTACTACTACTAGCCTTTGTTACTACTGCTAGTGTAAGTTTCTACTGCTCAAGTTCATTTTTCTTAAGGTGCGTCATGGAGGGTAATTTGAGACATTGGAAAGCTTGGATTAGAAGTGTGATATATGGTTTGTGGTTGTAAAGATCAAAGTTGCATATCTTCACAGTCCCCTATTGGTTTATGACAAAAAGGGGAAGATGTTACAAAGATGATATTATTTGCAACTTATTATGTGTGGTGGCACGACATGGCAAGGAAATCTTAACTTTAAGGGAAGATCTGAAGTTAAGGGGAAGAATTTATTGTTTGTTTTGTCATCATCAAATAGGGGAAGATTGTTGGGAATTATTGATTTGATGATACAAAAGGAAACAATATATGATATAAAGGAAACAAGACAAAGATGAAGAATTCTTGGTCAACGTGCTTTAATGAGTCAAAGATAGTTATTAGGAAAGAAGAAAGTTTCATAATACAATTAGAATTCCTTTATGAATGTTTTAATTAGTTTCCTTGTAAGTCTTATGGACTCTCTATATAAAGAGATCCATAGACATTGTTTAGAGTGTGCACAAGAGAAAGATGTAAACACTAAAAGGTGTGTGTGTGTCTAGGCATCATCCCTAATAAAGGTGCCTAGGGTTTAGAGTTAGTTTTGTAGTTGTACAACAAGAAGTAGATGCTAGCATAAGTGGTGTAGCCTCAAGAATCTTATGATTCCTGTTACAGTTTGTTGATGTAACCGTATTATCTTGATCAAATAATATTGGGGCTGGAATGTTTGGTAAAACCTTGTTTGATAACTTATTGTTCTTTATTATTCCGCTGCGTATATAAGTTATCTGTAAAACATATCCTAGATGGGTTAAACGATCTTCACACAAACGTTTAGGCAATGGCGTAGTTATTGAGGAGATTGTTGAAGATAATGGTGTTTCAGTAGTGGAAAAGACTCAAGATTGTTGATGATAGAGTGGCCTAGTATGGGTAAAGAAGAGGTTGTTTCTAGAAGTGTAAAAGAATTAAGGTTGTTAATGTTAGAGTGGCATGATATAGGTAAAGAGGATGAACATGTTGACACTTTAAATCATGCTTCAACTTCTAATGTTTGTCCAGTAGTTAAACATATGAATGATGAGAATGTAGGATACTTATATTGTGATAATGAGGTACCAATAAGCAATCCAATTGGTAGGCCAAAGAAGAAGAGAAGAGTCATCAAAGATGATAAGTCTGAAAAGAAACTAAACCAACATATGGTAAAAAAATAGGAAGCTTTCAAGGGAAAGGCAATAACTTGTAGTAAATGTGGTGGAACAAGCCACAACGAAAGAGCATGTACAGGTCCAAGGGACCAACAACCTACTGGTAAGACAAAGAAACACACTAGACCAGAAGGTTTGCAGGATGCTAAACCAATAGAAGTTTCCAGAAGATCAAGTCAGGCAATGGATTCTGAACCAAGTGGCAGTCAGACTAGACAGATTGGTAGCTCAAGTCATGGAAAAGATTCACAACCAAATAGTAGTCAAAAGAGAAAGAGGGCTACCTCAAGTAATGGAAACCTTTACCAACCAAGTGGGAGTCAGACAAGAAAGAGTGCTAGACAAGCAACCAAACTACTTGTACTTTGAATTGATTTGCAGTCTTAACACAATGAGCATGTTTTATTTTCTGGTTTGTGTTTGTGCATAAATAAGTACTATTATTGTTGTTAGACATTTGTTAGGGTTCTTTGACAAGTTGTACTATTATGTTTGTGCGCTGTGACAATTTTTGTTTTATGACATTCGTGTGGAATTTTTAATTGATAGTCAAGGACAATTATAGGTTCTTAGTGGTGAACATCATTCTTTGACTTTTATTGTCAACATTATTAAAAAACAAAGACATTTTATACTATCAGTTGAAACACTGATACTACACAATAAGAATCACTTTTTCATTACCATCATAAACATCTGTGATGAGGTGTAATTTTATACACTTTTTCAGGGCCATTTAACCCTCGAATTGATACAAATATCCTCATTTATTGTGCTTAATCATTTTTTTTGTGATTTTAGCATTTGGGAAGCATTTGGAGGACATACACTATTTGGACTCAATTTGGGAAGAAATGGGACAAGATTGCAACTCTCCTAGAAGACACTCAAGATTTAGCATACAATTCGTGAAGACGGCATCACAAATCCTTGTGATGGCGTCAGGATCATAAAGAAGCAGCGTGTGAGATTTTGGCGACGACGTCTGAGTTGCCGACTTAAAGAAGCCCATAGAAGATTCTGCGGGTCGACGGCATCGTAATTAACAAGCGACGCCGTCGCAACTGTTTTCCTATATATACAAACCCTAGTTTTTCTGTTTTATGTATGGAAAACTTGGGGAACGATTTTATACTTTGTAGGAGACGTTTTAGGGTTTTATAACCCTATTGTATTCATCATTACTCCATGTTTTATTGAAATGCAGCTCTTTTATCCCTTTAATCTTTCAATATGTCTATGTATTGTTTGATTAACTGTTCTTCGCTTTCAATTAACATGTTAGGCTAAGTTTATTAGTTGTTTGCTTATGATTGCATGAAACTTAGTTTGTAATTCCTCTTATTATTGCTTCTAGTTGATGGTGTGCGCGTTAGGCTCTAGAAAACTAGTTTCTTTAATTGAACGCGAAGACGTCTAGGGAAACGTGATTGTGTAGAAAGGATACCTTTACAATAGTTTTCATACAACCTTACTTTTAGGAGGTAGATCTCCTCTTAAGTTTTTCTATTGCATATGATCTATCATTAGGATCCTTGTAATAGGCTTCATACTACCTTACTTGTGGTTTGTTCTATTCAGTCATAGAAAGTGGATTTGACAACCTGCTTATGAATTAGGAAATACTTACACATTACATCGCAAGGGTGACATGCAATAGCATTAGGAAGAGCATCTAAGGAGTAGTGCATGATTAAGTGAGCATGTTTGTTTACTTATACGAGTTTTTACATAATTAGATTAGATTAGAAGTAGATTAGTAGTTAATTAGTTAAATCAAAACTCCTTCAAAACCTGATATTTACTTGCTTTCTAAAAAATATAAAAATTCAAAAATAATCTTGTTTCAACCTCTAGACCTTAGTAACATTCGATTCGGGCCTACCTAAACTATTCCCCTAGAGAACAATCAATCACCCGTGTCTTGCCTATACTACACTACAATGATTAGGTACACTGCCTAGGGGATTGTAAAACTTCGGTTTGCAATCCACGCACATCAAGTTTTTGGCGCCGCTGCCGGAGAATAGTCTAGGTTTCAGATTCTATCTAGCTTAGATCTACTCATTAGATTCCTATCAAGTGAGAATAATTATTATCTTTTTATTAACTTTCTCGTAGTCTATCTTTTTCTTCATTCCATTTGTTTTGTAAAACCTTATTTTTCGTTGAACAACATGGAAAACGGAAATTCAGTTCGCACTTTAGGAGATTATTCATGACCAAGCCACGAGGGCTATCGAAACACCATTGAGCTCCCCGATGGAAAAAATATGGTTCCTCTATGATCGGACACCATCCAATTGGTGCAAAACGGATGTTCATTCCACGGACTTTGGTTTGAAGACCCAAATCAACATCTTAAGGATTTTCTAAAAATTGTTGACTCTCTTGACCTTAATGTTGAAAACAAGGAAAGAACGCGACTGCGTTCATTTCAATTTTCCCTTCGCGATCAAGCTTGCAATTAGCTTAAACGTCTTCCAGCGGGATCCATCTCCACTTGGGAGGATCTTACTACCCGTTTGCATGCTCAATTCTTTCCATCAGGAAGAACTGCTAAACTCAAAAATGACATCTTGATATTCCAACAACATCAAGGTGAATCTCTATCTGAAGCATGGACTCATTTCAAGGACTTACTTCAAAAAGCCCCTCATCATGGTATCGATCTTTGGCTCAAAGTCCAAATCTTTTATGACCATGTCAATCCCGCCACAAGGCGAACCATCGATCAATCGGCCGGTGGTAAGCTACGTGAAAAAAAGGCCAAGGAATCTTAGGAACTTATAGAGGACCTCGCCCTCTATGACAACGAAAGTTGAAATGACCCAAGAGACTTCGCTAAACCAGTCAAGGCGATCTCTTTGACTCAAGATGTCCCACATACATCAAACCATCATCTCATCGAGCTAGAAAATCAAGTCCAACGCTTGATGGAAGCTCATCTTGCTCCTAGATCATCCGTTCAAGTGAACAAAATCGCTTTTTCATGTGAGATTTGTAGTAGTCCCCACGATACTCAATATTGCATGGAAAATCTCGAGCAAACTTTTGTTGATTACGCATCCTCGCAAACTAACGAAGCGGGAGGAAAGTGGTTCACTTTCAAACCTGAGCAAAATAATCTTGGTGACGCCTATAATCTGTCATGGAAGGTCACCCAAACTTTAGGTGAAGGCAACCTCAGAATTCTCAAAACAATTTTTCAAACCCACCTAATCATTTTCAACCCAACGGTTTATTCCCGAATCATCCCTTCAACAACAATCCTCAAAATTTTAACAATCAATCAAATCTCGAAGGATTGGTGTCTCATTTTATGGCATCTCAAGACGCTAGATTATCTAAGTTTGAAACCAAGAACAAGGCAATATGACAAATAAAATTGACACATTCTTGAAGGCCATTAATGATCGAATGACGGGAGCACTCCCAAGTGATACGGTTAAGAACCCAAAATTGAATGTTAATCCCATCTCTTCGGTTTTGTCTGCTCGTTCTTACCCAATGGAAGATCCCCAAATCTCTTCCTACCTCCTCAATTCGGTCAATGCTATTAAAACGCGTTTCAAACCAACAAATAATTTTCAAAAAGACCAACTACAAGTTAAAACACTAACGGTCAATGAAATTGGAACACCAAAACAAAAAGAACAGTTCTTGAAGTTACCTCATCTTAACTTACCAGTTCTTGAAGTTCTAGCTCATGCTCCGATATACAATGCAATTTTGGATAAATATGTAGAAAGTTTAGAGTTAGGTAAAAATGGGTCTGTATTCATTCAAGTTGAAATGCGAAAGAAAATGAAGGATCCCGGATTATTCACTTTACCTTGTAGACTAGGAGAATCCAAGCCTTTTGATACCTTAGCCGATTTAGGGTCTTGTGTGAATTTAATCCCATATATCTCTTCAAAAAGCTTAAAATAAGATTATTAGAAGAGACCGATCATGTTTTTGGCTTAGTGGATGGAACTAAGTCTTATCCCGCAGGAATTGTTAAAAATGTAGAAGTTCACATAGGAAAGTTAAAACTCTTAGAGGACTTCTATGTCATAGATACCGAAAAAGACCCTATGACCTCTTTACTTGTAGGAAGAGGATTCTTAGCAACCGCTAGTGCCGTAATAGATTGTAGGAAATCCAAGATAACGGTAGGAGAAGGAATTACTAGGTTAATATTCGGAGTTAAAGAAATCAACCTAGGTGATGAAGATGTACCTTATTGGACCACCATAGAAAATGAGAATCTTATGAACCACAAACTAGTACGGATGGTATAGGTATGTGATTGTGAAACTATGGACACGATCAGGCTTCGATGGGGATCAAAGAGTTGTTGGGGTGAATGCTGGATTGCAAAGTCTTGAATAACGTATGACAACACAAATAGAAACACTACGTTAAGTGAAGCGCATGGGGTGTCCCTGCGAATCACCTCCGGCGTGAGAGTAAGTATGTGCTTTTGGGAGTAATGAGCGTATGTAAAGTAAGTAAGTATATGTTGGAAGCGTAAAACATACCTGAGGACCTTGCCATCTATTTATAGGTGATGAAATAGGCTGGAACAAGGCTCTGCACATAAATCGATGATCGTGGGGGTGTCCCATGATTTAAGGGGTGATTGATCTATGTCAATAATATATGTAATAATATCAAAGTATAAGGAATTTTACTAAAAATCCTTGAGGATAAAGATTTAGAGCAAAAATACCACACGTAAGAAACTGGTAAGTGATTACCGGGTCGTTTTCCCAAAGATTTATGAAATTGAGACCACGTTTGTTATTTGGACAATGACTTGAATTGGTTCAAAGATGATTTGTTTTCTAATATCCTAATAGTGAGCAAATTAAGGGACAATTAAACCTAACTACGAAAAATCAATACGGAAAAGTAAATTTTAACTAAAAACGCAAATCGGGAATCATAAACGGGACCTAAAAAAACTAAATCAACAAAATTAAGTCCTACAATGATCTTTTTGGTTTTTATAAGTTTTAATTGACTAAAAAGCTAAGGCAAAGAAAACTAGACCAAAAACGAAGGTGTTTAAAGCTAAAAACGTGAAGAAGAATCAATCCCGTTCTTTAAAAATCAAAATTTTGCAATTTAAATCCTACGAACGCAAATCTAATTTTCCTAAGTCCTAAATGTTAAAAGAAAATTTTCTAAAAAAGAATTATATTTTTTTGACTTTTTTATAATTTTTTATGAATTAAAAATGATTTTAACAAAATTAAATGTTTAAAAATACTAAACTATTTATAAAAATCCTGAAAAAATTACGAAAAATAGCTTGAACAATGAGGAATCTAGGAAAAATAAGCTTGGAAACACAGCTTATCGAATAAGCTGTGAAATAAGTCAAAACAGCTTATAAACTAAAAGAGCTCAAATGTGTATAAAAGATTAAATGTGCAAACATAAAACGAAAAAGACCCCAGGGCGAGATGGTTAGTGTGTGTTGTGTGTTGTGTTATAAAAGGTGAGGAGGGTAGAGGTCGTGGGTTCGAGCCTTGCTCACCCACGATTTCCCCTCTTCCCTTTTTATTTTTTTAGAAAAACTTTAAAAAGCAAAGTTGTAAAACAACTAATAATAAGCTATTTTTGTGAAAACAAATTTTCTAAAAGTCACTAATAAGCTAGATAAAGCTTAAAATTCAGATAATCTACACTTAGCCATATTTTTTTTTCTTCTGCTTCTACTATATGACTTAATAAGCTAAGGGCAAACTAAGATAAGCTAAAACTAACTTAATCCTAAACTTAATAAACTAATCTAACCTGGAAATAAGCATAAAGAAGCAAGCCATAAGCTGAGGATTCAAAATAAGCACTTAGAGAAAAACTAAAAACCAAACAGTCCTTAAGGGGAACTTTGAGCTTATTTTCCAATAAGCTAAAAGATCCTTATGGTCTTTTGGTTTATTCAAACTTAAAGTATACCTTACAAAGTTCATAAAACAGCTTTTGAAACATAGTTTGAAAATCAAATGAACAAGAAAAAGCTATTTGAAAATTGCTATTTTACTCAGATCATACTGAGTTTTTTCTTTTGACTTGAAAAGACAAAATGCTTATTTTGGGCTCAAAAACAGATAGCTTAATGAACTTTTAAAGAGAAAATAAGCTAAAGCAGATTGAGAGTGACCTAAAAACTACTTGTGCTCTGAATTTTAAATCCTAATAACAACTTTTAACCTCTAATATTTAATCCTAAAAATGGTTGTTTGTCTGTTTTCCCTATCTGATGCAGTTTGCACAAATGGTATCCAAATCTTAAATCCTACAAGCACAGGCCAAAGATCTAGTTTCTACTTCTTTTGAAACATTAAACTGAGTACAAATTAGGTAAGGTGAACAACTAGAAACCAAATGAGCTTAAAATGAATATGCTCTTTGATCTATACTAACAGAACTTAACCAATTGAGCTAAAATCAAATAACCAACTAATAAACTAAATTCAAAGCCTCAAATACTAACCTCATAAACCTCTATATTGGAACTAAGTTCAAAATAAAGGACTTAATTGTAACATCCGAGAATTTTCGAAATTTTAGAATTTTCGAATATTTTAAAGACCTCCATAACCACAAAGAACTTCGGCAGTGCCTACTAAATCAACTTCTATTTTAATCCGCTTTGACTTTTCGAGGTTTTGACTTCCTTGACACCTTTTTGGTCTTTTTGTTAGGTCGTTCATTGTCACATAAAAGCATATATTAAAGCCGGCAGTGACCGGTAAAATTTTCGGAACATATTTTAAATAATAAATCATATTTATTATTACATCTCTCAAGGGAAAGTTATTTTTAACTTATTTGATTCGAAAACGAAAAAGGATATATATTAATTCATAGTTGATTTATCAAAAACGAACTACTAAATCACGTTTTTATTATTCGGACTCTAAAGTAATTTGATGTAAAACAACATTCCAGGCAACTTTTTAGTTTTGCCCGAGACCTGAAAACGAACAGAAAGTGACTGAAATGCCCTCGCAAGATTTAGAAACGAGAGAATAATTATGTTATATTTAATTAACACTTTTATTAAATAAAATATTTTAATATAAATTCGTCTTCATTTATTCGAAAACGTTTGTTGATAACCGCGAATATACGAGTTTTATAATTTTATTTTAGTTTTTACTCTATTTTTATTTTTATTTCGGACGAGACGTAACCGGTTCACCAAATAAATAACGAACATTTTTATAAATGTTATAAAAATATTTAGGAAACATTATCAAATAAATACTTGTTTTTATCGGAAAAAATGATTTGGAAAACAATGGCGCGAGTTTCGTGACTCGAATCAACCGTTAACTAGTTCAAACGAGTCCCGAACCGATAGTTATAAAAAATATATTAAAAAGTTACACAATAAACCCTAAACTATTTTAACTTGTCACATTTAATTGAAAGTTTTAATATATATAAAATTTTATATCTTTTATTTCATTTATATATAAAAACACACACACAAACCTCACTCCTTCTCTCCCAATTATTCGGCCACCACTCCACCGCCGCCCGCTGCCGCCGGCCACCACGCCGCCGCCGTCGGAAAACTTTTTCGGCGAGTGTTCCGGCCAAAACCAAAAATGGTTCTCACCACCGGATCTACTCGATCCTCACCACCACCCGCGGCCACGAGCCGTTTTCTTCCCCCTCCCCATTTTCGACCGACGACAGCCACCACCATAGGGGCGTTCGGTGTATAGTTTGCACCTAAGGTCCGTTTGGTGTTACTCGGTAACCAACAGAAAGGGGTGTTCGTTGGTGGTTATTTCATCCCCGAGACCACCACCATGGGTGGTGTTCGGTCATAACCACCGCCGCCACAGCCGCACCCTGGCGCTGCTGACTCGTGGTGGTTTGCGTCCGGTTTAAGTTAACACAAAAGGGGTGGGTTCGGTTTAAGGTTGAAACAACAAGGGGGGGTGTTCGTTTGGGTTGTTGTTTCATAAATTTAGGGTGCGTTGGTTTTACTGTCACCCACATAGGGTGCATTTGTTGTGTTACTCAGCGCCTGGGGTGCGTTCGGTTGTTTTTATAAACAGCCAAGGGGTGTTTGGTTGTCCTAACACCAACAAGAGGGTGCGTTTGGCTTAACAGCACCACGCAGGGTGCGTTTTGGTTTCGGGACAGCCGACCCGGGGTGCGGTTGGTTGTGTTTTGCACCGACCAGGGTGCGTTTGGTTTATTAAAAATCCAACAAAGGATGCGTTTGGTTTGTTTCGGCACCGATTAGGGTGCGTTTGGCTAGACAGAAAAACCAACCAGGGTGCGTTGGTTTGGATTATAAAGAAAAGGGTGCGGGTGGGTTTGGTTATTAACAATAAGGGCGCGTTTGGGGTCCGGGTCAGCAGCTAGGCTGCGTATGGCTCAACAGCCATCGAGTAAGGTGCGTTTGGTTGGCTGAAATACTGATTAGGGCGCGTTTGGTTCGGTCATAAAAACCACGC
>BQNB010041837.1:0-14729 GCA_026074375.1 Tanacetum coccineum
GCCATTTTTGATCCGTTTTGGGTTTATTTGGGTTATTTTAAGCATAAATAGATATGTGTATTCTACACTTATCAGTCTCTTTGCCATAAGGTTACCTGCTTAAAATTAAGCTCAAAAGTAGCTAAGTGTCTGTTTGGATTTCAGTTGTATGCTAAAGTGCTTATTTGATTTTCTGGGCTTATTTGCTCACTTTCTTAGCTTATTTTTACTAAAATTGCTTATTAGGTGTAGTTTAAGTCCCTTTTAGCTTATTTTACTTAAGGAAAGGCTTATTTGAGCTTAATTGCATTGTAACTTAAAAAAAATTCTAAGTGTTAAAGCCTTTAAGTGATTCTATATTTCTTAAGCTTATTATAGCTTAAATTCTTTGCTTATTTTTGTTTGTTCCTGCTTATTAGGTGTAGTAGAGCCTGTCTTAGCTTATTCACCATTTTTATTAGCTTATGTAGTGTAAAAAAAGCCAAAACAGTTAACCATTTAGCTTTTTAGTTAAATTAAGCATTCTGTCTTTCTTAGCTTATTTGTGTGCTTATTTGTTGCTTATAAAAAAGTTGTTTTATAAAAATTGCTTATTTGTTGCTTTTATAAAAAAGTTGTAAAAAAATTGAATTTGCAAAAACATTTGGGAGTAGGGGAAGCCTCGGGTGAGCAAGGCTCGAACCCGAGACCTCAACCCCACACCCAAACGTTTTACACAACACACACTCTACCACTTGCCCTGGGGTCTTTTTCGTTTTATGTTTGCAAAATAAATCCTTTATAGTCATTTTAGCCCGTTTGGTTTATAAGCTGTTTTTGGCTTATTTAACTGCTTATTTGATAAGCTGTTTTCACAAGCTTATTTTTCTTAGATTCTACACCGTTCAAGCTACTTTTCAAAAAAATTCCAGTTTTTTATAAATTGTTTAGTATTTTTTATATTTAATTTTTGTTAAAATCGTTTTTAATTCATAAAAAATTTAAAAAAAGTCAAAAAAATATAATTCTTTTTTAGAAAATTTTCTTTTAACATTTAGAACCTAGGAAAATTAGATTTGCTTTCGTAGGGTTTAAATTGCAAAATTTTGTTTTTTAAAGAACGGGATTGAATCCCGTTCATGTTTTAAGTGTTTTTAAGCTTAAATCTCCTTCGTTTTTAGTCTAGTTTTCTTTGATCTAGCTTTTTAGTTAATTAAAACTTATAAAAACCAAAAAGATCATTTTAGGACTTAAATTGATAATTTAGGGTTTTTAGGTCCCGTTTTGCGTCTTTAGTTAAAATTTTGTCTTGCCTTAAGTGTTTTTAAGTTTTTGCCTTAGTTTTCCCGTAGTTTTAGATAACCAATCACAATCTTTTTCCATTCAAGCATCGATTCTCAAAACGACTCTCGACTTTCAATTGCATTCCTCGTTGGGGAAACGACCCGGGAATCATACTCCCGGATTACTATAATTGAGATTTTTTGATTATTATCCTCATTATTATATATTTATATATTTACTTATATTTATATATTTTAAAAGGTATAGTCAGAATTGATCAGTTTTTGGCGCCGCTGCCGGGGAGGATTGTATCCGATTGTTGAAGCCGTTTGAAAATTTTTGTTTGAAGATCCTTCCGTGTGAAGTTATTTTGTTTATTTTCTTTAAAAAAATATGAAAAGATTTTTTTTAGTATAATTATAATATAAAAACAAGAAAAACCAAAAATATAAAAACATTATCCATAAAAAGAAATAAAATTTGTTTACCAAGTTGGTAAAAGAACACCAACATATAATACTTTCAACTGAAGTATTATCCATTAATAAGTTCCCGAACCAAAGAATCAAAAACTTACCTTTTGTGTCTCTTGCGACGTACGACTCACCTTTTAAAGTTAAACAAACTCGTTTGTGCGTTTTTCTTTAAGAGAGTTACCGAGAAGCGAGTTGATTATTAGGTTTAAGTGTCTTATCTCATTGTCCGTATTTAAAATTTATTGTGAATACATTGTTGAAAAAACAAAAAAAAATCAAAAAATTTAAAAAAAAACCCAAAAAAAATAATTAGTATAAATTCCCTTTTTACATTTTAGTGCATGCGCACTCGTTCTTAATCTCGTAATTCTAACCGTCAACAACAACAAGTCAACCCGACTTTTGTTGAACCATTTAATCTTGTTGAACCTATTCCCGAAGTTACAATGGATGATACTCGTACTATGACTCAATTGCTCGAAGCACCCACCGTGGGTTACGAGGATGCCATCGTTGTGCCCGAAATCACCGCGGACAACTTTGAGCTTAAGCACGGTTTACTTACCCTCGTCCAAAACAAACAATTCTTCGGACATGACAAAGAAGACCCTCATGCTCACATTTATTATTTCAACAAGATCACTTATATGATGAAGTTCCCGAACGTCCCGAGTACGTCGGTAAAGCTTATGCTTTTCCCATTTTCCCTCGAGGGTGCATCCCAGATTTGGCTTGAAAAAGAACCCCCCCAAGATAGGAATGTACCTGTTTTTCCTATATTTTACGCCGGACCTCGTGAAGGAAATATCGACGAATATTGGTGGAGAATTTACGAATTTGGAAATCTTGAAGTGTTGGAGTCTTGAAACCTCAAGACGGCTATTCAACATAAAATATTGCTCATAAACGCAAATTGGAGAATCTACCGAGCAAATATCAGGGGACTTTCTCATTTTAATTCTTTTTAAATTCCCGTATTTAATGTTTTAAATATACAACGAGGACGTTGTATAATTCAAGTAGGGGGATGGAATTAGAATGTTTACTTGTCCTATTTTTCACACTAAAATGCTTAAATTATACTCAAATTTTAAAAAAAAATTCAAGCATACTTTTGTGAAATTACTTGTTACATAACTGATGTAGTGAAAATAAAGAGATAAACAATTAGATCTGTTAATTCGAACGAATACCAGAAACAATTCTTCCAAATATCGTTGATTCAAATGAATACCGATAATCAGGGGTAAATTATTAGCAAAACTGCCAAAAATAAACTTTTCATATAATATTCAACTCAATAGCCAAGATCATAGTACAATTATTAAATAGGCAAACGAAACTGAAACGGACCTCAAAAGGCAAACGGGCCGAAAATCAACCTAAAAACAAAAGTCCAAAAATACCTGAAAAAACATAAAAATGCAAATAACTCCTAAAATATAATGATTCAGGGCTCAAAACTTCCGTAACAGATTATCTGAGCCCAAGTTATGCCCCTTTAAAAAATGGCCTTTTCTTAACACGATCTTGGGCCTCTAGAAACAAATGGGCCCGTTCTTCAACACTTGGGCCTGCATCAATAACCCGCACACAATAACCGTTGTTAGATATTGTGAGGATTTAACCTTTCCGTTTCCAAATGTTTACCCAAATTCCATAAAATATGAGTGTGCCGGTGATGTTGTAGACTTTAGAACTTGTCTTGGTATATCTATTCGAGACCACAATAATGAGTATTATGGATTTAATTGGAGTAACTTGTTTAAATTGGTAAATCTTAGGATTACAACTAAATCGCCTATACATGTTGTTTATTAACTAACTACACCAGTTAGTTAACCTCCCGTTAAACCCTTCCACTCTCATCTTTAGAGTGATGATCCACTAGAACAACCCGTAGAGCCAATCCTTTAGGAACTTACACCAACTATTTGTTTCGTTACACCCTTACACCTTAACCTACCCTGTTAGATTAAGTTTAATTTACAGTTGCTAGTTGCTTAAAGTGTAAAGTTTGTATTTCCCGATTCTTGTGTCATTTTCTATCTTTGGTGCGGTTGGAAATTTACACATTGCAAATGGGAATATATATTAGTAGTAAAAGCTCATGTGATTTTACTACCGTCACAATTATTGGTGAAACCGAAGAACGAAGAAATTACCGAAAGGAATTCTGGACTATTATGTTGTGAGATGGTGAAAACTACACCGAGATTTTGAGGACTACGAAAAAAATGGGAAATAAATGAGAAAAAAAAATACAAAAAGAGAGAAAGAAAGTTTGAAGATATCGTTTCGCAAAAAGCACTTACCGAGGATTATTACGAAGGATCGATTATTCTGTTGTTAATCGTGCTGCACATCACCAAAGACCCACAAAGGAATGAAGGATCATTACGCAGTATCCAGAGGACTCAATTACGCCGTATTCAAAGATATGGAATCAATATAATATGGAAGATATCAAACGTGGTCCCTACTCCAAGAAATCCCTAATACGCCGTATCCAATACATGGATACGCCGTATCCAACCGACTTCCAGACCTTATAAATAGAAAACTCAAAAACGAGTTTTAAGTGTGCTAAATCATATTCTCGGATACCTAAAACAAAAAAGTCGATTTTCAGAGAAGAAAAGAGCAGATAGAGGAGAGCAAACGTATTCAATTCCATAGGAGACACGTGTAATTCTTATACTTTTGTAATAGTGTAGTTTCTTGGTCTCATTCGTTAACTCGGTTAGTTTACCTTGGCTAAATTATTACTCTTGTATTTATTATGACGTTTGAAGGCTAATACCTTCGGGTATTAGCCATTACTATGAAGATCTGAATGTTTGGTATTTGTTTATACAGATTTCTGGATTTATCGTTGAGTGCTTGTTTATGTTTATCAATTTATACTTGTTTACGCCCATGTTATATGAGACTATCTTTCCTACTTCGTTATAGCAATCTGGACCAAGCGGATCTAGGAGTCGGGTTAGCTTCTCCATATAGTAATTTATACATCTAGAATCAATAGTTACACAAAGTATTGTCCTTCTAAGTCTGTGGTCTAGGGATACGCTTCGGGGTTAGCTAGTTAAATGGATATTGACGAGTTTATTGATCGTGTCTTGACTAGCAGGTGACCTAGATAATTTAACCAAATAACGTTCTGATTTCAATTGGATAGTTGGACAAGTAGACTACTAGTGTATAGGATTGACATTAACAGCGGTAAGTGGGTAAAGTCTCTATGAGTAGGGTTTAACAAGATCACCATTGCTTTAATCCCTAAGATAGATTATAATCTAGGCTATTAGGATGCTTTATACGGATGCTTTAATTTTGACCAGAAATAATTGTGTCTAGGTCCTTTGGATGATGTAAGCCTAAGTCTTAAGAATGTAAACAATTTTTTTTTTTTTTTTTTTTTTTTTTTTTTTTTTGGGGCCACTGAAGAGAGAAATAATTGCACTAATAAAACTAACCAACAAATTCTAATCGGATTAAATAATGGTTAATACAGTTTTTTATATTGGTTCGACCGCTCATTTTATTTTCTTGTCTATTATCTGAAGTGGGTAACAGTGTCTTGAATTGATTGTATCCACCAACACAAACTGTTGCAGTCTCTCGGGCTGAAAACCCTCATTTTCCCCTTTAAAATTAGGATTTAGACTTACATAGGTTTAACACAGGATTAGAATGGAATTAACATAGATTAGATAACCAAGATATTAATTAATTGTAAGATTTAAACCTCGATTCTCAGTGTGATTGACACCCTACTTATACCATGAAACTAATTCACGATGGGTATACTGCCCGTTTAAAGTGTTGTTTTTTTGTTGAGTCAAGCAAATTAATTTAAAACGTGAAAACAATAAAATATACACCAATCAAACGACAAATCACAATGTATGGAATCACTTCTACAAGGGTTGCTTATGTAAATGGTCTTAACACACTGGAACTGGCATCAGCCACAGTTGTGTGATGCTAACTTTAAAAGTCTTATTTACAAAAGACTCCAGGAACAAATTTTTAATCAAAATGCATGAAAGTTGTACTCTTTGATCCTAGAAGAAGGAGATGTCTACATCATTGATATTGTTCATACTTACATTAAAGAAGCAAATACTGTTTCTTTTCTAAGCATCACCAAGTGTTAATTGGCTCTGGCATAAGAGACTATCTCACCTCAACTTCAAAAAAATAAAACCAACCTCAGCAAAACCAACCTTGTCTTGGGCTTCCTCTCTGACCTTCTTAATATAAAAACGGTTCAACATGTGAGAAGGGGAAAGCACAAGGCCACATTCAAAAGCAAGAGGCATTTTTCATCAAATAAGTGCTTATATCTCCTTACATGGTTTGTTTGGACCTGTCAAAACCTTAAACCCTTAGCCAAAACAAATATACCTTGGTCATTGTATATGAGTACTCAAGGTACATGATTGCAGTTTTACATACATATATAATATAACATATAATATCACAAGAGCAATTAAGAAAATTCCCTAAGGAAAATTCACTCTCAAAAATATATATATAATATAATATAACTATATAATAGTAACATTAAAACTCGAGTAAGAATAGATCACCCGGTCGTTTCTCCAACGACTAGTGCAATTGAAACCTCGTTTAAGTTTGGATTATGATTTGAATGAGAACAAAGATATTTTGATGATCTATAGCAACAATTAAAATGAACAATTAAAAACAATTAAGCACTTAAAAAGGTAAACGGAGAAAATAAATAAAACGGCGGACAATTTAACAAGTAAATCAAAATTAAGTCTTAAAAATGCAAACTAAATTCCTAAACCTAAATTAAGATAAAAGAAATTTTTAAGAAAAAGAAAAATATTTTTTTGATTATTTTTGAATTTTTTTATTAATTAAAAACTATTTAAATCTAATTAAATCCTAAAAAAAATAAAAATAGAAAATAATTGAAATTATATTTTTTCTAATAAACAAAGTAAAGAAAAATTTAAGAAAAAGGAATCACTATTTTTAACGTTTTAGATTTTAAGATATGAATTTTTTAAAATTTAAACTAATTAAAAGCTTAAAAATAATAAAAATGCTAAAAATATAAACCCTAAAAATTTTATAAAAAATTATACTAAAAAGAGAAAATGATAAGAAATTTTATAAAAATAAAAGCCCTAATTTTTACTTTTTAATTAAACTAATTAAAAACTAAACCTAATTATTTATAAAAATTATTAAACCAACTAACTATTACTAACAAAGGACTAACTATGCAAGGACTAAAGTACTAACAGTGCTAACCTAGGGACTAACTGAGAAAACTTAAAAATTTGAAAAACTACCCTGAAGGCCCAACCCGATTACAGGTTAAGTCCTTTTAAGCCTAAAAATAAGTTGAGATTTAAAAAGTGCTATTTAGAAAAAACTTATAAAATAAAAGTTGTAGATGAAGTGGTGATGATCAATTTTAACAAAAGCTCTTAGGGCTGAAACTCAATGATAAGCTCAAAAAGAGCTTATCAATAAGCTGTTACAGAAACAAGGGGTTTTCCTTTGGTTTTACTTAAAAGCTTGTTAAAAAAATGATCTTTTAAGCTCAATTTTAAAAACAAAAGAAGATTTGTAAAGCTTATGATGTCCTTAAGCTAAATGAGAAAAGAAATTTGAGCTTAAAACACTAGAAGACAACTGAAAATGATGATGAAAGTAACAAACTCAGGAAACAAGATAATAAGTTTAAAAATTCTATATGCTCAATTGCTCAATAAGCTATACTACTCACTCAGCTTTTGAAAACTACTTTACCTATATATATGCTAAGTAACCAAATCATAAAAACTTAAATTTAACTAAGCAGAATTAAAACTTAGAAAGCTACTTAAACTAAGAACTGTTTTTGGGCTTTTTGACTTTTTAGTGACTTTTAAGCTAAAATTTACCTAGGAATTTAAGCTAGAAAATGAAAGTTAAGCCCTAATCTATATTAAGCTATTCCTAATCTATAAGATACTAAAGAATAAGCTTCTAAACCCTACAAATGCTTGCTTAAAATAGGGCTTAAAAGACAGACTACATACTCAGCATATGTGAGTAAGGGTAGTCAGATGTATGTGATGCAATTGGCCAAAGGTAAAACCAAAAGTGCAGGTACCCTTGTGGTTATAGCTGCATTAGACACACTCCAATTGAGTGCAAAAATACAATGCAAGCAAGATCTAAGCCTTGGAAGGCTTAGATCAAATTTTCACAAGCTTAAGGAATAGGAAAAAAGTGCCCTGGTGCAAAGCTTAAGATAATAAACTCAAAAATGCTTAAAAATCTAAAGTAACTTTCAAAACTTTTTTAAAATTCATTCATTACTAAAAACTCAGCTGTCCAAATTGAACTACCCAAATTTCTTTGACTTTTAGTGGTCAATTAAGCTAAATCCAAACACTCCTTAATGTGAGACAGAATTATGAAATAGCTTATGATTAATGAAATCCAATTGACACAACCTAATTACCAGATAACTATGAGCTTAAAACAAGCTTAATAAACATGAATCAATAGCTGGATTAACTAAATTCTAAGAATTAAAACTATTCTACTATATTTTTGGATTTTTATAAAAATTTTAAGTCAGAAATTGAAACTATTATATAAGACTATAAAGCTTAAATACAGAATGTTAAAACTTAATCAGGATCAAAATGAAGACAATAAGCCAGATAAGAAACTTAGTTAAGCATATATCGATAACATGAAGCAAGTAAGTAATTATATATTAAGCAATTTATCTTAACATCTTAAAATTTTTAAAAGACAAAAAGGATTTAAAGAAAACTTACAATGAGCCTAGCTTAACAAGGCTTCATTATGCTCTTAGAGCTTATCTACTTTGCTCCCTAGCTTTTGAATAAGATAGGGTTATGGTCCTTGGAGTTCCTCATTGTTAACTCCCCTTCCATATTCAAAAGTCCAAATTGCAAAGGTAATTAGATTTAGAGCTGATTTTAAGGCTTAGGTATGATTAGATTTAATTTCAGCTCCATAATAAGCTTATAGACTTATTAGAGCTTATGAAGGCTTATTGACAGATTTGAGCTAATGAGTAAAAGAAAAAAGATTAAGAAAAGACAAACACTGAATTTATTTAAAAAGCTTTGATTACATTATATAAAAGAGAATTACATCTGATTTAAAAAGAGAATTAAAATTAAGATAATTATTGCAAGCTACACATAATAAAAGCTAGAAAAAAGAAGATAAATTAAACAACTTGTATGAGTGAGATGAGGTCGCTATTTATAGCCTCAACATGGAGCTTATAGGAGTCTTGAGGTCATTCCACCAATCCTTTAAATCACCCCACTTCTATTATACAATCATTTAAGGATGTTTTGTGGGCCGTTTTGATCAAACCTTGGGAGTCAATGGATTGGCAAGACTGGAATCATTGATGTGTCGTTTGTGTTAGTTTTGCTGAGTAAAAATCAATGCAAATTCCTCATTCCATTGATGCTTTCTCCATAGCCACGTGGCTTGATTGCTTAAGTGAGCTAATGAGATCACTTGATTAGACTGATTTAGCCTTGCCATTTCATTGTAGACCTCTTGAATAGACATCCGTACCCTTTAATTTCAAAAAGCCCTTTGATTTACCTATGGTGAAAGCTAGGGACGATGGGTGAATAGTGTCACTCATTTGGCGCCCAAATTTTAACTGAAAGGGTAATTTTCAGATAGACTTTGGGCTAAATTGCAAATCCAGTCCTTGTCTTTGCATTTCTCTTTTTGTAGTGTAAAAGGTGTTTCAGAAATTACAAGATTGGTCCTGTGGTTTATACAAAAGAGAAGTGGACTAGTTAGTTGGGCTTTTGGATTGGGCTTTTGGTTTAAATGGCTTAGGGACCATTTGTGGACTTTTCTAAAACTTGGAGGACTAAAGTGGAATATTTTGGATTTTGTCCTTTGTGATTGACTTCTGTTGACCAAGATTGACTGGAGGTTTGACTTTTTCTGGCTTCCGGCTTTTGTTCACTCTTCCGTTCTCGTGTCCGTGTTTGCTTGTTTTTGATGGTTTTCTTGTGATTTCTGATATATCCGTACCTGCACACACAAAACACAAATACAAGCATTGCAATTTTTATTATGTTTTTGGTCTTTTGGGGTCATTTTTCAAGGTAAAATATATGTATAAAATAGCGAATACCAAATTCTCCCATACTAAAGTATTGCCGTGTCCTCACGCAATGTAATAGATACGCGCTTAAACTAAAAATTTCAATCCCCTCAAACTAATCACTTTGAAAAGTAGCAAAGTGCTCATCTAAAGGAATTAAGGAATCAAAAGTTAAGAAACGCCCCGTTTTTCCATTTTCAATATTTTTTTTTACTTTTTTTTTATTTTCTTTTTATTTTCTTTTTTTTTCTTTTATTTTCTTTTTTTTATTTATTATTTTTTTTATTTTTTTTTATTTGCTTTTTTTTTTCCGATAATACTTAGGATCATAGAACAAAATAAATTCATCGTCCCCAACTTTCACTTTTCCATACTAAGCTTAAAAACAAGATCATTGTCAATTACAAGTCATGACACTAATACTACTCATAAATACTAATTGTGTACTTACTTTTCCTCCCTTATTTCCTAATTTTGTATCTCAAGATTTTATTTAAGTCATATACCCGAAGGCTCTTTAAGACTTGTTTCGATAATCATTAATTCCAAAAATAAAGCGTAATGGTTAAGAACGCAATAATTAGCTTCTAGTCCTTTTCAAAAGATCAAATGTCATCAAGATTAAAGTCCACATCGAGGCAACCAAAATTTGGCTTTTATTAGGCTACTTAAGCAAGGTACCATTCATGTCATATAACCCTAAGGCTCTTTTAAGACATGAATGGACATATTTATTTGCCATATACCCTTAGGCTCTTTCATGTATAAAATAAGACAAAAAATTGGCCAACATTATTTTAACTCTCAGTCCTTTAGAGGCTAAAAACATGGCCACGCCTCCGACAAGATGTAGCAAACATATTTCGACTTCGGTAACTTCCTCGACCTTTTAGAAGGCTGTAACATCGGTTGTGAGCCGGCAAGATGCAGCAAACTTTTATCAGTCTTGGATTATTATTGAATTCTACTTATCCCATATACCCTAAGGCTCTTTAAGGAATAAGCAAAATATTTATTAATGTGATACATATAGTATGCCAAATTAAGTATTCCTGATGTGTACTCATCCTAATCACAAAGGAACTAAAGAAAACTTCTATAACTATTATTAACATAAACGACAACTCTATTTATTAAACATTATTATAAAGGTGAAACAAGCTAATGGGAGAAAAAGCCACAATTAACACTTATGAGCTTGAAAGAAAACCAACTATTCTACGTTTAATGTCATGACTTATAAATAACACTATCATTTCTCGTTCTTCGCAATTTAAAATCTCTAATAAAGAGATTCGCGAATGCTTAGCCATATAAATTCCAACTCGGCATATTTAAAATCTACATGAGATTAGCACAAGTCTTCATTTACGTTAATAACAAATCAAGTCTAGCATGTTTAAAGTCTACTTGAGACTAGCACAAACTATCATCGTTAAATGTTAAGGAAAAAGCTAAGGTTTAAAACCGACCGAGTCAAATTTATTACTAGTTCTCACCTTTTTTTATGCCAAACACTTTTTGCATTATTTTATTTTTTTTTACAACTTTTTTCATATTTATTTTTTTGCATAAAAATTAAAATTTTTTTGTATTTTCACATATTTTTGGTGGATAAACGGGTTAAGTAAGAAAAACCAACGGCTGCAGGTATAATCAAATCGATAGATTCCCCCCATACTAAAGCTACACATTGTCCTCAATGTGAGACTGTCACCCCCATACTAATTTCAAGGCATAATTCAAGTATTAAGGGTTAATCGATAAGATTAGGATATGGGATTCCCTAAATGAAGCTGAGGATATGAAGCTCGAATAAATGGACAAAACCAAAAGCACGAGAGTCTTCAAAATCCGGGTAATCCTGGACAAAACAACACAAACCAACAAAAACAAGCCGAGAAAGGAAGGCAAGCCCCCTATCTTTAGTTGTTAGAAAATGATAGAGATAGAAATGATTGTTTTTGTTAACCGAGTCTCGAGTTGACTCGGTCCCCGAATTAATTTATCCATGGGAAGCAATGGAAAAGAAAATCTCAATCGGGCTTTCATTAATGTTTGGATAAACATTAAAGCACATGAAAGTTCCATCCCGATGAGATGCCACCGGCTCTAAGTGGAGATGCCGGGGTCAAAGATCGTATCTTCACTCCTGGTGGAGCAAGATAAAGGAGAGGCCTCGGGGTAGGTGACAAATGGGAGAAAAGTACGGATGGTAAATGTGAAGGAATCGTCCTCTTCATCATTTAGAAAAACAACATTTTCACCTTCTCCTGGGTCAAAAGATGTCTTCATTATTATGCACATCACAAATTGTTATTCTCGGGCTCTAAAATTCACATCGGTGGTCCGAAGGAGGTCGAGGGAAATGATGGATCGAGATGAAATGATTCAAATCGGAAGCTCCAAAAGAGTGTTATGTAATTATCAATGTAATCAACCCTCCTGTTCGAGCTCAATCTCAAAAAGCATGAATCATACTCGGGAAGAGAGTAATTAGATATAAGTAGTGGTACTGCCACTTCTCGTCTCTTCCGTATGATCGCTAAAAGTCTCGAATTCAGGTAAAGAATTATCCAACTGAGAAAAGAAGTATCGGGACTCCTATAAGAACGAATCATCTATCCGCGACGGGGTTAGGAAATGGAGAAGAGAATTGGAGCACACGATCGGAGTAGAGTTAAACTTTCAAAGATTCAATATTAAAAATAAGAGATGTACGTCTTATATTTCTCTCGAAGAATAACGTCTTGGATTTGAATGAATATCTTCTAAGTCAAACTCTTTCTCTTCATTCACCTCTTCTAAGCTAACATAATTCGACATTCTTCAAAATCATCGTCATCACTCGAAGTATCATCATCCGGATCGGCTTCAACAATTCCCGGTGGAATTGGAGCAATATGAGCGAGTTCATCGGCGAACTCCTCGAGAATAGGGTCGACTTAGAAGAATAACAATGAAGTATCACGGTGAATCAAAGATTCTACAAAATCGGACTTCAACATTAACACAATATATTATCACAATTAGGACATCAACGTTATAGTCGGATTACCCTCGAACTCTCTTGGGATTGGGACAAGGTTCTCAACACTAGACTTTATTACTTCGTCCGATTCCGTTGCCGGAATAGTGTCGAGATGCTCATCCCATATGTAGAGTGTTATCGGCTCTCGATCGGTAAGTCGGGTGTGGATTGATTTTTGACGTAGAATATCGAGCAATAATATCTCCTGAAGGAATATAATCATCCTCGTCATCACAAGTAATAGAAAGCATGTAACGACAGGCAGCAGAATACTTTTCTTCTTCGTAAGCTTGCTCCTTTTTTCGAACTTCGCTTCCCCATATATTAAAATCTTGCTTAAGTTTTCATATTCTAATCTCAACAATCTCTTCGTATTCTTCTATCAATCTCATCGCCGCGAAATCTTTTATAACCCTAATCAATTTATTATTTCATTTCAATCTCTCTTTCGACTAATTGTAGTTTCATGCATCATGTTCTCGATACTTTATCCTCTATTTGCTTTCTTCGTCTCTTATTATTTCTTCAAATTTTTCTTCCATTTTATTAAGGATTTGTAGAATTCCTTGATGATCGACGGAGTCTTGCGGGGGTTATGGTTGGTCAAATTCGTAAGAATTAGGATAATAGCAAGAATTTTGCTCACAATAATCTTCATTCATTGGTTGACATTGAAAAGTTTCACGAGGACCCCCGCAATTTGCACAAAAAGTTTATTGTTGTGGAATAACTCTGAGAATTTTGTGGATATAATTATCATTAAAGTTTTGTTTGTTTAACACGGGCTCATTGTTCATAGACTAAAGGAATGTGGTGAAAAATCATAACTCTAATGAGCATTATTTCCACATAACTCACACAATATAAGTTCTCAAACTGGAGTTGTGGGAGGTTGTTGAAACACACTTGGAGAAACATTGAAAGATGTCATGCATCATTTCCTCGATACTCATATCCTCTATTTTCTTTTTTCGATCTCTTATTATTTCTTCAAGTTTTTCTTCCATTTTATTAAGGGCTTGTAGAATTCCTTGATGATCGACGGAGTCTTGCGGGGGTTGTGGTTGGTTAAAACTGGAATAATCATAACTCGGATTAGGTTTATAGCAATTTTCATTGATCGGTTAACATTGACAATCAAAATGAGGTCCTCCGCAATAAGCACAACAAAGATATTGCTGAGAAAGACTCGGTGAATTTTGTGGATAATAATTATCATTAAAGTTTTGATTGTAACACGGCTCCTGCTCATAAACAAGCGGGACTCGTGATGGACAATCATAACCGTAGTGAGAATCGTTCCTACATAACTCACATAAGTAAGTCTCAAACTGGGGTTGTGGAGGTGGGTAAGAAAAATTTGGAGAATTATCGAAAGAATTCGGGTTTGGATCATAAGCGAATGAATTTCCATCCTTAGAAGCGCAATACGAACAAAATCCATCATCAAGCTTGTTTCCACACCATCCGCACGAGCATCGTCGACAAAGTATACCATCTAACGGATCACCGCATAAATAGCAACTAAGTCCGTTATATGACATGTCAAAGAATTAAATGATTAAGAGGATGAGAGAAAGAATTAAACGGATAAGAGGATAAAGAAGAATATTTTTAAGTTTTGAAAATAATACATAAGAAAATAAAATAATTTTTTTTTTTTTGGATTTTTGTTTTTAAGATAAACGAAAAATATTTTTGGGTTTTTTTTTTTTTAATATTTATAAAGGAAAAATAAAAGAAGAAAAATATTTTTGGATTTTTATATTTTTATAAGAACGAAAATAAACTTTCCGAAGAAAGGATCTTCAAGGCACGAACA
>BQNB010041837.1:17621-42752 GCA_026074375.1 Tanacetum coccineum
GTTGTTCCACCAGGTACATATGTGTCTACAACATTTGCTCAAGATGCACCGTCAACAAGTTTTTCACCGTCATCATCTGGAATACAACCTCCAGTCATTCAACATGATGTTGCAGTTGGACCCACTATCGAAGACACCCCAATTACTCAAGCTACCCTTCATCCCTCAAATAACCCTGTTACTGGAGAACCAGGTTCTGCACAGTCATCATCAGGGGATGTTAGTATAGCTGAACCCAACCAAGTTAATCAACCACCAGCTCATCTCAGAAAATGGTCCAAAGATCACCCTCTTGATAATATAGTTGGTAATCCTTCTCGTCCGGTATCCACTAGAAAACAGTTAGCTTCCGATGCTCTATGGTGTTGTTTCCATACTGAACTGTCAAAAGTCGAACCAAAGAATTTCAAAATGGCCGTGACTGAAGATAGCTGGTTTGAAGCTATGCAAAATGAAATTCACGAGTTTGATCGTCTTGAAGTATGGGTTTTGGTACCAAAACCAAAAGGTGTAATGATCATTGCTCTCAAGTGGATCTACAAGGTGAAGCTTGATGAGTATGGTGATGTTCTGAAAAACAAAGCTCGGTTAGTAGTAAAAGGATATCGTCAAGAGGAGGGTATTGATTTTGAAGAATCGTTTGCACCCTTTGAACGGATAGAGGCCATCTGGATATTCATTGCCAATGCAGCAACCAAAAATATAATCATCTGGATGGATGTCAAAACTACTTTTCTGAATTGTGATCTTCAAGAAGAAGTCTTTGTCAGTAAACCTGAAGGATTTAAGGACCCGGATAATCCTACACACGTTTATCATCTGAAGAAGGCTCTTTACGGGCTAAAGTAGGCACCAAGGGCGTGGTATGACACACTATCAAAGTTCCTTATGGCTAACAATTTCTTCAAGGGTGTCGTGGATCCAACGTTATTCATACGCAAATCAGGCAAACATATTCTACTTGTTCAAATATACGTAGATGACATCATTTTTGCCTCAACAGATCATAATGCGTGTAACATATTTTCAAAAGAGATGAGCTCCAAATTTCAGATGTCGATGATGGGACAAATGTCGTTTTTCTTAGGACTACAAGTTTCTCAAAGTCCCGGAGGCATCTTTATTAACCAAGCGAAATATGCTCTCGAAACCTTAAAGAAATATGGAATGGATCTCTCTGACCCTGTCGATACACAATGGTGGATCGATTGAAACTGGCAAAAAAAAAAACAAATGGACGTGGATCTCATGGGATTCCAGTTGACCAACTCGATTTACTGGAATGGTTGGCTCCCTAACTGTACCTTACAGCCAGTGACCCGACCCTTGTATTTGCCTGTGTGCATGTTGTGACTAGAATATCAGGCTAAGCCTACCAAAAAGACACTTTGAAGCAAATCTAACGTGTCTTTCATGGTACTTGAAAGCAACCTAACTCTCGACCCCGCACTAGACCCCAATCGATTCCATTAACATGGTGTCTTTGGTATCCGAAAGACAAGCCATGTCACGAACAGCTTATGCAAGATGCCGGATCATGCGGATGATGTTCAGATTCAAGAAGATATTAATCGGGAAGTGCTAAGTTTCTTGGAGATAGATTGGTTAGCTGGTCATCAAAGAAACAACGAAGCACGGCAATATCAACTACAGAGGCTAAATACATCGCCATGTCTGGATGTTAACTTCAATAAAATTCCTTTGTACTGTGATAACAAAAGTGCTATTGCTCTTTGCTGTATCAACGTCCAACATCTCGCTCATAAACACATTGACATTCGGCACCTTTCTCAGAGAGCAAGTGGAAATTTGAGTGTTGAAACTCTTCTTTGTGGAATCGAATTATCAACTTGCAGTCATCCTCACAAAAAAGCCATTCCAAGAGAACGGTTCGTATTTCTTCTTCACGCCTAGGGCCATGAGAGTTTTGACCACCTGCCTGAAACTCTCAAACGTCTTCAAGAAGGAGAGGATGAGTAAACCAAATGCCTTTGTGTATCCTTTGTACAAAAAAAAAGTGTATTAATAAGTCTAATAAAATACTTAGGATCTATATTTTAAGTCATTTGGAATTACTAAAAGGCTTGCAATTACTTCAAATTGCAACCCGGTTTAATGTCTGGGCATGGATTACTTTATATCCATGCTTTATGGGAGTAGAGTAAAACAATGGTAATGGGGGAGCTGTTCGCCTGATCTTTTCATCTCAATCAACGACTACAGCTCTTTCAATAGAAACCGGGTCGTTGTTTGAGGGGGAGAGTGAATGTGAAAAAATCTAAGGGGTGATAAAAGACTGTTGGTTGCTATAAAAGTGTAATTATAAGAAGGTTGTAGTATTCTAAGGGGTTAACATTTGAAGGGGAGTTAATTAATTTTAACTCGAAGGTCCAAAGTTATCTATTGTGGTAATGTTTAGGGTGTAAAAAGCATTTGCTCTTTGTTTCCTAGCCTTATTAACCAATAGGGACTAAGTTGGCCAATTGCCTAATCTTAGAAATGCCTTAGAAATACTTAAAACAAGAAAGAAAAGAAGATGGAAACCAAAGGGACTAAATCTGCCAAGTTTGTATCTTGGGTGTATAAAGGGGCGGCGGGTTGCAAATTGGTCAAAATCTTCGAAAAACAGTCAAAGGAAAAAACACACACACACACTCACGCAACCCGCCGCCAAGAACTAACTCACAAATCGCCGATTTCAAGGGATTCTCGCAAAGGTAATCATAGATCCTTTATCTATATCATTTATCATGTGTGTATTTCAATGGAATCGATCGAATACACATTAAAAGGTGTAGAAAAAATAGATTTAGGGTCGTTTTACAATTAAATGCCAATGTAGTGTTTTTAAGGTGTGCGTTTTAGGTTGTATGGGATTTGTTACATAAGGCCCTTTTATGAATAAGGTTTGTTTCTATGGATTCAATTTCCCAAACGTTATATAAAAGACTTGCCTCTTAATTCTTACCAGCGGGTTTGACGTTTTAAAAGTGGCACACACCCCCACACAGCCCCCGTGTGGGGGACCCTTGTTGCAACCATCGGTGGTTGTTCGTCCCAACACAATCAGTTAACCCCCTAACCCCCGGTGTGGAGGGTGTTAACGGGACTTTTAGTTACCCAGATATGTCTTAGTCCTTTAGTCTAGATTCTCCAAGTCTAATTCTGATTAGGGATATTTAGGATATTGGCCATAGTCCCCATTCTAGCTTATAAGTTTTTAGTTAGATTTTGAGAATTAGATTAGATTTTGTGAGATTAAGTATCAGAAGGACGTTTCTTCTTAAGATAGGAGCCCTTCCCTTAGTCGTTTAGAGTCGATATACGTGTATGTGATGATAAAGAAATCTGGTAGCAAATGAATTATCTATTTGCATAGAATGCCTTAGGAAGTGATGAAGTGAGTAGTTTTTGGATATAGGAGGTGCCTGGTGGTATGACATCTTAAGAAAATGGCCCGAATGGCGAGTTGCGTGTTTTTTTCTTAACGGCGAGTTGGTGATTTTTAATTATTTATTAAATTACTCAACCCGCTGGTTGCTTTAACGGCGGGTTGACATAACAGCGGGTTGCCTACAACAGCGGGTTGCCAACAGCGGGTTGCCTTAAGGCGGGTTGCCTAAACAGCGGTTGTTTGACTAAAAATTAGGGGTTGCCCTAACGGCGGACAGTTGACACAGCGAGTTAGTTATCCTAAAAAGCGGTTGCCTTAAGGGGGTTTTGCCTAAACAGGGGTTGCCTTAAACAGCTGTGTTGCCATAAATTTTCTATTATTTTTATTCCAACATGGTAAACCGCCGTCTCTCAGGCTGGTTTTGGTATCGTGATTATTTTATATATTCGCGGCGGTTTGCTCTATTCTCCTAACTGGCGATGTTGGCATTCTGCCTAGCGGTTGGTTCTGCGGTCCTTAAAATTTCATATTTTGACCCATTGAGCCCCACAATAGTCTATCGAGGGCCATTCGAATGACAACAGTTGCCTTTTTCTGAATCCCATCCGGGCTTAGTTAACAAGTAATTGATCCTGTTGGATAATTGATAGATTTTAATCAAACCAGAATTACAGCTGTTTTAATCAATCGCGCTGTTACATGATTTTATCAATGCTAACGTTCTCTCTAACTTCGTTTCTCTGCAATGTTTGTCTTCTTTGTTAAATGCTCTTTTGCAGAATACAATGGCAAGAACGAAATGTTCTCCGCCTCAACCTCATATCATGAATCAGTGATGAGCAGATTGTACCTCGCTCTCAGTGGTTAACAATCGGGAAAAGCAACCTACTGTTTAATGCACAAAAGATCCAAAAGAACCCCATCTTTCAGATATCAGTGGACATTCTGAGGAATACCAACTTCTTCCAAGCATTGACTGCATCAGCAAATGTTCTTGCTATCTACCTGCAACAGTTTTGGAAGACAATGTCATATAACGACAAGACTAGGGTTTATAGTTGTCATTGATGAACAATGGTTCGATACTAACGTGTCTATCTTCTTTAGAAAGGCATTAGGTGATTACTCACTGTCAACCCGACTCACCCATTTGAGTTATCCCCGTCTGGTGACACGGTGCTTGATTTTGTTAATGAGCTGGGATATCCTGAACCTGTAGAACTTGTCTCCAGTATACGGACCCGAAGTTTTATTTCAACCTTGGAGGGAAATTTCCTATCCTTGCTAATCCAGTGCTTGACCAGGAAAGACTTCTGGCAATGACAGACCCAGAACAACCCAGTTCTGCAAATGCTGTGGGTGATGGGAATCGTCACTCAAACTAACGTTGATCATGCAGAGCTCATATGGGAAGAGTTTACTCAAGGGATCCAGACCTATTTCTCTCACAAAGCCAGTCTGAAGAACCCAAAGAAGAAAGCAACTCCTCTCCTCATCAATTTATGGCGGTGTTCCATGTGATAATCTATTATGGCAACGGTAATAACAACAATCCATCGTCGTCCTGATTCTTGCCATGTTCATCACACAGGAGTTGATTTTATCTTAGGAAATCTTAAGTTATACCCTAAAGGTGAGTTCAGTTGATGTGTTTTGGCAATGGCATATTCCCTGATCCCCTCTGTTAAACTGAAGACCATTCGGACATTCCTAGTATTATCCCATGTATCTGGTAAATTAATAAAGAAAACCTCCTCAAGGAAGTGCAATGCATTGCAAACCTTGCCAACAAAGTGTGCTTCTTTCCCAAAAAGCCCATAACCACCACACCAGTCAAACAAACCAAGCCAGCTCCTCCCCCTTCAAAGAAAGAAACATACCATAGCGTTAAGCTTTCACTTAAGTTTAGGATAGGGAAAGCTCTGCCTTTCACAACTTTGTTGACGGAAAGAAGATGAAGCTCAACTAAATCTATTCCTCAAAGGAGAAAGATGATGATCCTTGATCTCGAACTAGCTAAGAAGTTAAGTTTGGAAACACTCAAAGGAAATAGGAGAGAAAGGAGATAGGGATAATGCTGACTGGAACGGGCTATCTTATAGATGTTAGCTTAGTTGCGGCCTTTCTGCCAAAGGTTCGGGCACCAGGTTGGAGGAGTGATGAATAGTGACACGATCAGGCGATCCGTAGTGTCAGAAGCCAACTCCCAACTGCCTTTTGAAGTAGTAAGGTAAGGGAAAGGTAAGTATGTAACTGAAGGAACAAGTCAGATCAATTTCCCTGATCAATGTCTGTCAAAAGAAGAAAAGAATACTGATCAGTTTTTCCTTTGTTAGGCGTGATCAATATCCTCCTGTTTCTACAATCTGGGACCCTCTGCTGACCCGATGATGATACTCAGAGAGGTATTCCTATGAATCTTCATCAACATCTGATTCAGAAAGAACAGAAAGTGATACAGAATCTGGTACTCCTAAAGGTGACAAAGTTCAAAGTGAAATAGTCACGTCTACCGTAACATCAGGAGTAAGCATTCCTGTATCAGACCCTGAGAAAGCACATGAGGCTCTGGCTGGACCAAACCCTGAGCCCATGCAAGAAGACCAGACTGGATCAGACTCGGGTGAAGAAGGGAAATTACCATGTGTTCTTTGCTGAGAGAAACACGAAGCACATGGATGATGAATTCCTCTCAACTGCCTATCACAAGAGTTCATAAAAACCCTGAGAAGCTCATAACAGACGTAAGTTGATGTTTGATGATAAACAGAAAGTCCATTCTGTTTTATGTCTTCCATGAAAAATCTCGATGACACTTCTTATACTTTTGGGGGATCAATTTCTTCCATGACAAACCAACACGAAGATGTCAGGGAGAAATCTAAAGTCTAGAGAGGAGTCTGATTCTTATGATCTGATCCTAGTCATCAGACTGTAACTGTCAAACTCCTCTGTGATTGATCCCTTCACAGATGTCAACATCTTTAGAGCACATTCTATTACTGGTCACTCCTCTACCAATCAACACGGAAGACTACAACAATAACCAACATCTCTCCCTGTAAATCAATCCATTCATCGCCTTCAGCCTTTAAAGAGTGGCAAGATGTGGAAACAAGGAATGTAATTCTCAGTTGAAAGAAGACTGATCTCTCTGTTGTTGTGTTTGGCTTCAATAAGATCCTAAGTTCACTACGGCTTGGTTGATAATTATCTAGGAACAAAAACTTGATGATGCTCTCCTTAAGGTTCTTGAACAAACACACTGCAGATTTAGTCGAGAAATACTCTGTGTTGCCCTGGCTCAAGTGTTTGTCAGAATCAAGAATCTAGAAAGAGTCCAAAGGATGATATAATAAATGCCATAAAAGGAAACAAGCGTTGAGGAGAAACAATGATTCATCTTACTCTATCAGGTCAACTGAAGAAGTTGATAGTGTAGAGTTTGATCTAAAGAGTGCCTTCTCTTCAGTCACATGAATAAGAAGAAGTTGCCAAACAAAAACAAGACCATATTACCGTCTTATACCATGCTCTCATGGAAGCTTTGATAGCGGATGAAGACGCCCTCAATTGGATAAGGACAGTTGCAGTATAGGTGAAAGACCACAAGAGAATAGCATGATAGTGATGATGATGATGAAGACGATGGTGATGATGAAGGCTCTTCAGCCTGGATCAACCAGTTGGTACCTAAGCTAGGAGGGATTTGATTCTGCCGCATTCTGGGTCAGCCTAAACCTCTCCTCCGTTAGCATGATTGACCATAGCTCAAAGAAACCAAGGGAGTCTGCAGGGCATTTGCTTCCAAAAATCATCCAACTCTTTCTCCTCAATCTGGGATGGCCAGTATCACACTAACACAAGAGAGTGTCGGTGTTGACTATTCGATGCACGGATTCTGATCCCGAATCGGAACATTATGAACTAATCTTAAGATGACATTTCCATGCAGATGAAGGGATTGTCTCAGATATGGTAGACACTGCCACAACGCTCAAATTCCCCAAGGTGTCGATAACTACGTGGGTTAAGCCCCGATTCCAGGAAAGCGAGAGACCTGCGTTACACCGTGAACCAGAATGGACCATTCCCCCGAATGATTTCCCGGAGCCAGAACATAACTGGGCAAATGCATACGCCACAACGTATAAAGTTCCTGATGAAAACAAGCTTCAAAGGAAGACGTATGATATTGGGTCATTCATCAAATGGTTCTGCAGACGAACTGGAAAGAAGAAGCTCTGCACAAAGCTTGATTTTAGAAGGTAGCATTCAACCTCATTAAAGCCTTCACAAGAACAACGTCTTTCATTCAATACCAGATTGGATGAAATGAATGCCTTAAGCCTGCTGACAAATAAGGTTGACTTGTGTAATCATGAGGTCATCAGAATTCCACAAAATTTAAATGAACAATTGCCCTTAGGAGGACCACCGGTCAGGTAAACTATTCAAACACAATTCTTCTTCATATAAGGATATGGATTATCTAGCACGACAGAGTGACCAAGGCGAAAAATTTGCTCTTTACCAATATCAAAGCTCAAAGCCGATCCGTTACCTAGGACTTTTGGCCTTGAAGGGAATTAGTTCCTTCTTGTTGTGGCGTTGAGGTGAACGCGAATATGACATCAGTTGCGGTCTATGGATCATCACTGGTGGTTTAGGAGGATAGGAATTCTATATCAACAAACACAGTGAGTCCTTGATCGTTGATGCAGTCAGGGATCGCACGATGCGTATTTTAGTGTGATCAGTGATCACAGTGTTTGAAAAATATGGATTACAACTATCTAAGAGACGATTTTTCTTCGCCGAGAATGATTACCAAAGAATACCAAGATCTCGGGAAATAGGATTTCAAAAAATCTGCATCCAAATGATTTTGTAAGAATCTGTGTTCCTTCTAAAGATTCAAGAAATGCTCAAACCATCTGCACCCAAGAAGACAAGATCAGTATTCAAACAGCAGTTCTTACATATGGCGGATAAGTAATCCTGGTGATTCTGAATCGTTGTGGCGAGTCTTACAGCTCCTTGGGATTGAAAGTTAACCAAACAAAGATCAACCTTGATAGTCCTAATTGGATGCTGACACTATTACTTCAAAGAAGACTATTCGATCGTCCCTAAGCAGAGCTGTTGTCTATAGAGACAGAAATGATAAAAGAAACACTGATGAGGATGAATGACGCTTCACAAGTTTAGTGATGGGACGTTGACAAGAGTCATGCGAAAAGCTGAGGGATCAAATGGTTTAAAGACTTTCATCTGTACGAAGGATACCAATAAGGGATGTAGACTAAGAAGTGTCAGAGGATGACAATGAGAAGAAGCAAAAGACTTCATCACAGCAATCGAGAAAGTGTACTACAGATCAGAAGGAATCTATCGATGTCTAGATAGCTGTTGTTGGAGCGAAGATAATAAGAGATATTGACTAAAGGCTGATTAACAGAACAACTGTGGACGGCTATAGTCATTACAGATCAAAGGTCAATCTTTCTACTTATTTGTGAATAATGTACTCTTGTCATTTGTAGATGTTATCTCTTGATGATTAAGGGTAGGAGGTATTGATATTCCCTCAACGAATTGAGGGGGGAGCAGTTATATGTTTTCATACCACGAACTTGCGAGATTATGGACACACTTTTTCTCCCAAAATTTTAATAACATATTTAAATCAATGATATTCCAAAAGTCAAAGGGTGTTAAAATTTTTGATATGGGGAGAAAATGTGATTCATGATGTGTATAATAACGTAAAGTGATTATTAGGACTAATATACTCCATACCAAACGTGCTCTAAACAATTTCGAATAGCCGAGCAATTTTGAGGGGGAGCGTTTCTGAAATTTGTTCTCAAAAACAATCGAGGTACTAAAACGCTTTGATATTATAACGTAGTACCTTAATTGATTTTTCAATTTCGTTCTATGGAAAGGAGAACTGTTATCCAAAAGACCCGGTCCATGCTTTTTTACTTAATTGGAGTTTTATAAGGTTGGTATAAGGTTACGGTACTATTCCCAATGATCCAGCCATAACCGGAGCGAATCTACAACCAGGGACTAATCCACTAGTTAGTGTAGAAGTCCTTAGGTAGACATGAAGAAAAAGGGAGGTAAAAGTAGAATATGGGAAAAGTTTTGTCCGATCTGATATGGAGCAGTACTGGAATAAACCCAACAATAGGTTCTAGTCATGAAGTCTCGTTAAGCACTGAAGGGGTTGAAGACATAAAAAAGAATTGTAAAGATAAAGGGTGTTAAAGAAAGAAAAGCCCTCCATTTATACTTAGGAAGAGAAACCGCGGGGGTCAATTCATATGCTGCCAGAATCACTTAGATGATTGCTGACATTGAAGATCGTCATCATGGACCCAGTGATGCAATGCACAACCTCCCCTAGCCACTCAGAATCTTTCAAAAGATTTCTGTTTCATTTCTCACGGAGACAAAACACGTTTATCTATGACTTTCTCACTGTCCGCAGTTTAGTTGATTATTGAACAGGTGGCAGTCTGACCTCCAGCCTCTGATTAACTAAAACCAAAACGCACTATTGGTCTTGAGCCCAAGAGATGTCATTAATATTGTTAGCGACACATATCCATTCTCTGCGTCTTTCACACACTGTGTGCGAAGAAACAAGCCATATCCTAAGAGTCCTATACGCATTATCCTTGTGATATTGCAGACTTCCGAGTGAAACGATAGTTTTTCAAAATGAAGATGGAAATCCTGCCTAAGAGCCAACATCAACAAGCTATAGGTAGTGACTTGTGCGATTCTATAAGAATCAAATCTTGGTTTGTCAACTGGAAGAAACATTTGGTGCGGTTCTTGCGTGATGAATCCAACTTGTTCCAGTAAAAAGACAATTGTACGGTTATTTTCATTTGACAAACAATCAAAACTCTCTGATTAATGTGTTAACAAAAATTCTTTCATAAGAAACACTTAGACTGTCTTTTCAAACCAATTTTCTCTTTATTACTAACTGTTTCATTACAGGATATCTTAAAGATGGAGATGGAGATGGAAATTCCTAGTTCCGGAGATGTCAAGTAAATAACCGAATGCCAAGACACGACCTACACTTGTTATGATATTATGAAAGACCTCATAAAGGTGTCAAAGCTTCCGCAAACTCTGATGTCAAGTATTTCTTCACAAGTGCACAAGTTGGCGATCCATCACAAGATGATGTAAGATTATGTTTGGACGATGATCTCAAGAAAGCTCAAGATCACAGTCAAAGTCAAGCGTGAGATGAATCAAAAGATCTCTACCCCAAATGTACAAGATATTAAATGTCCACGAGCTAAAGACTGAAGTGATTAAGTTTGGTATTATCAGGGGTGACCTCCCTTAGGGGGAGATTGTTAGATATAAGAAAAAGACTCGGTCACCCCGTGTATTTTACTGTTTATTATAGCTCGTAGTTTAATAGTTAATAGTACGTTTTTCGGTTTTAAGTCGGGTACAAATACCCGGTATATTGTAAGTACTATATATAGCCTCTTCTAACTTTGGAAGAGGCAAGCTAGTCATAAATTCATTTCACAAAAGAAACACTTTCTCTCTCTAGATATTCTCTCTAGTGTTTCTCTCTCTAGAAACTAGCCCGATCCAAGAATCGACCCCGTGTTATGATATAGGATATACCACAATCTTCTTTATTTGAAGCTCCTCCTTCCTTCTCTTGACCACTTCTTTCACCCTCATTTGTTGGTTTTTCATTAGTCTTTTTACCAGCATCATCAGCAACTGCACCCTCTGAGCTCTTTGGACCGTCATAAAGTAAATGTAGCAGAATATATTTTTGAGTATTATCCTTGATACTTGCATTCTTATTAGTTTGATTCCCTACAGTAACTGGCTCATAATTCATAGAGTTTGTTAGTAAATCAATATCAAATAGCCAATCTGGTCTACTCCTTGCAACATTGGTTTTGTTTTCAAGAAAGGTTATGTGCAGGTTTTCCTCTACCTTCCTAGTTCTAGTGTTAAATACCCTAAAAGCCTTGCTATTTATAGAGTATCCCAACAGAAAGAACCCCTAATCGGCTCTTCCATCAAAATTGCCATACGGGGTTCTAAGGTATAAGAATAGTCCACAGGACACCCATAAAGGTCTCATAAAACTTATACTAGGTGGTCTACCATGTAATAGTTCATAAGGTGTCTTGTTGTGAGGCTTGGTTACTAAAACCCTATTCTAAACAAAACAAGCAGTACTAACTGCTTCAACCCAAAATGTAGCAGGTATTAATGAATCTGCCTAGCCATATGTCGTAGCTGCCCTCTTTTTGTTTTGTTTTTTTTCCTAATTCTATAGCCCTTCCTGCTAGGAGCATACCCAACGAAAATCCCAATGTCAGCTTTGGCTTGAAATTTTCCTAGATTTTCGCTATCATTTGTAGGATAGCACAGAGCACCAAATACTCGGAAGAATGTAAGATCAGGCTTCTTATCATGCACAAGCTCATAAGGGGTTTTGTTATGACGAGTATGAATTAGTGATCGGTTCTGGGTGTAACAAGCAGTGGCTACAGCTTCTGCCCATAGAAACATGGGAGCTTTCGAGAATATCATCATTGTACGTGCTGCTTCCACCAGTGTACGATTACGTCTTTCAACAATGCCGTTTTGTTGAGGAGTTCTCGGAACAGACTTTTGATGAAATATGCCAACACCTTCATAGTATTCAGACATAACTTGGTTGACGAATTCCGTTCCGTTATCTGTGCGGATGAATCTGACTGTTTTGTTGAGGCCAACCTGTATTTGCTTAAGAAAGTTGGTGACAAACTCTGGAGTTTCATCCTTTGACCTCAAGAACTTTACCCATGTGAATCTTGAATAGTCATCCACGATGACTAAGATGTATTTCTTCCCTTTAATACTCTGGACTCTCATTGGACCACACAGATCCATGTGAAGGGTATGAAGAACTTCCATATTTGTATTTTCAGATTTTGGTCTGTGGGAGAACTTCTTGCTTTTTCCAAGTTGACAGGCTGAGCAAAGATGATCCTTTTCAAACTTCAATCTGGGTAGGCCTCTAACCAGATCTTTTCGAGCAAGATCATTTATCGTGCCGAAGTTTAAATGGTTTAAACGACGATGCCACAACCATGATTTGGACTTGGAAGCTTTGGACAGCAAGCATATCGGAGAAGACTTCATCATTTCATCAATCGATATCGTGTACAAATTGGTGCCACGACTACCTTTAAGGATATCTGTACCATTAATATCACGAACAAAGCATGTATGCTTTCTGAAGGCCACTTCAAGATCAGAATCACAAAATTGCCCTACAGAGAATAGATTGTGTCCAAGTCCCTCCACGTAGTAAACTCTTGAGATCACACTGTCACCCATAACATAATCTCCATAACCCATGATTGCTCCTAAGTGATCATTCCCGAATCTGACTGACCCGATGAACTTTTCCACAAAATTCATGAGCTTTGAACGATTCCCCGTCATATGTTTTGAACAGCCTGAGTCCAGATACCAAAGCATGACCTGTACGACCTGCATTTGAAAACAGTCGAGTTTGGAGAGTTTGGAATTTCGGTTCCCCAATTTTTGTTGGGGTCCTGTTGGTTAGCATATAGAGTAGAACATTTCACAGAAAGCTTAGTTAAATGGCACATTTCGCCTAAGGCAAATTTCTTTCCTGTGGGTCTCCATTGATAACCAATATCTGCCACAATCAAGTTTTCCTAAGGTGAGTTTCTTTCCTGTGGGTCTCCATTGATAACCAATATCTGCAAATAGTTTTCCCGTAGCTTTCCAAACCCGCTGGGTCTTGGACAAACTGTTATCAGACAGTTTGCCTTTTGGTTTCCAGATCTGCTTGGACTTGTTTAAACTGTTATCAGACAGTTTGCCTTTTGGTTTCCAGATCTGTTTCTCTTTATTCAAGACAATTCTAACGGTGGGGGTAGCATTCACAGAATTCAAGATATTAACAACACACATTCCATGACTTGCAGAGTTTACAGATTCAGAATTCAAATTAATTACAACACGCTTAGAGGCTATGCTAGAATCAACCCGATTCACTTTTGTCCAAACTGACTTATTTGTCCTAAGGCGTACTTCTACTTCCTTTTTATTCTCCTTCTTAGCAGGCAGGATCCTATTTTTCTTTGTATTGCTTCTAGGCTTTGACCCGCTTGCTTCAGTGGAATCGTTTACTCCTGTAGAGGGAAGCACAGGGATATTAGTCAGTTGAACTTCTCTGGTGCTCTTGTGTTTCTGTGCGTATAGAAAGAAGTTCCTGGTTTATCACTAAACGTACTTGATTTTTCCTAGTAACATGGGGTAGAGGGAGCGCTTGTTTCTCTTTCATTGAAACTTTTTGGGCAAGTGCCAATCACACATTGTAACAATTCTTGAGATAACTTAGTGTATCGGCAAGCATAGTTAAGTAAAACTATCCAGTGGTTTAACTATTCTAGCTTCCTCTACAATCTCCCTGACCGTTTCTACACTCTCCTTAAGATTGGCCTGAATATCAGTTTAAATGTGCACTCCTATTATTCCTTAAGGGGATGAGGGATGGTTTTAACGTCAAATGGCATACATGCCAGGGAGCAAGAACTTTTGGTTTGACATGTCACTAGTGAACAAGGCTCTTTGCTTCGCATTGAGCTTTTTAGCTCTCAATCTCATTCAACATGGTAGATGTCTTTTCACTTGTGTGAGCACGCATGATCTTAATTGAGTCATACAATTCCTTGTAATGTTGTATGACCTTTTCTTTCTACTCTATTGCAATCATTTTGTTCAATAAGAGCAGTGACATCTACAGCATTATAAGGCTCACGACTTCTGTCATTCACACTAGCAACTAGATCTTTCAAGTGTCGAATCACGTTATCTTTTTCTTTAATCTGATGTTTGAGATTCTTGATTTTAAAGAATGAGTTAAAATCAGGAGCTTCCTGTGATGCTTGTGAATTTTTATTATCAAAATTTTCTTGAAGATGTTGATACTTTAATTACAAATTTAGGTATTCCCTTTCAAGTTTTGAAATAAGTTTTGACTCATCATGAACTTTAGACATGTCAGCTTCAAGATCTAGACAACGTGATTTTTCCACATCATACAGCAGTTGAGTCGACAAACAATTAACAATCAGATTCTCATTTTCAATGAGAAGGTTTTTCTTTTCAATTTCAGCACATTGCTTGTCTACAGTATTCTTGTCCACTTCGTTATTCATTTGATCAAAAATTTCTTCCATTTCTTTAACTTCTTTAAAGAGGGCTGTTTGAACTCCAACAAAGTGTTCTTTAAGAGTTTTGAAAAATGGAATAACTTCAGTGAGGTAACATCTTTTGTAACATCTTTTTGTTTGCTCAAAACCTCTTTCCCCCTCTGTAAGACCTGATGGTGTGATTCTAGTTTTGCAAGTTTTGTCAAATTCCGTAAAAAGTTGTGTGAGTACATAAAGATTAATTTTCACCTGACTTTTAGTTGGAAGAATTTTGGGGACAAGCTTGACAGGAGTATTGGGTGGATACACTGTCAATGCTGAAATTGGTTTTGGAGCTAAGGTCTCAGCCTTTTTCCTGTTGTTGTCATCTATGGACCAAAATATCTGTTCTGGGGTCAGATTTCTTTGGGGAGCAAAGGTTGCAAGAAAGGGGTTTTGGGGGGGGGGGGGGGGGGGGGGGGGGGGGGGTGGTGTTCTCCTTCGAGTAATCTGAGGGGGGGGGGGGGCAATCCTAACTTTATTTTCCACACATAGAGGGCTTTTCATTTTCTCAAGCATTCTTTTCCTAGTTATCTCAGATATCTCACGAGTATCCTCTAAGTCATGTACAACAGGGCGTGCATGATTGGACATGACTAATACATGACCATTATAGAGGGCAGGTTGAACTTGCTTTGCACGGGTGAGACATAAGGGATTTTTATAGCCTATTGCTACCTTGTACTTTTCATCATAAATGATTTTGGTTGACACAACATGTGAACTGTTTGAACAGACTGATCCTGTTTGTATAATCAATCTTCAATCTTATCTTTTAGCTTCTTTATGTCCAAAAATTCTTCAAGGAATTTATCTTCCTTTTGTTTAAAATCCTTTTTCAAGAGTGTTACTTCTTCTGTCTTTGACTTATAATGGTCAACTGTAGAACTAAGGAGTATTTGTGCTGAATGAAGTTCAGATTTTAATGACGTTTCCTTTCTATTTTGGTCTGAGATAATTATTCTCATTTGTTCATCAATTTTTTGTTCTCTATCAGTTAATTCAAACTTTGCCCATTTTTCATACTCCCTGACCAGTTCCTTATATCTCGCAAGTTCAGAGGTCACTGAGTCATTAACTACCATGTCTGGCTTATTTGCTAATCTACTTTGTACACCCTGTTCATGCATTTCATCGAGAATGGACATCAATGCATCATTTCGCACAGAAGATACATTTCTTTGAACAACATGATCTTCGTTGTCTTCCACATACTGATCATACGGAATAATATTACTATTACTCGTATAGTCAGCATCGGAGTCAACAACGTAGTTGTGTTGTTCATTGGTTTGCATCTCGTGTACTTCATGATACTCATCTAAATGATTTACAAAGGTATCATGATCATGTACCTCAGAAGGAGTATTTGAGTCATATGATGTCCCGGCTTCATCGTAGATTAGATCTTCCGATGTGAGATTTGTCATGAACATGGTCTGTGTGATGGGACCCTCGTCAACATCAGAGTCGAATGCATCACATTCATCAGCTTCAAAGACGTGGTCCACATTGAGTGCCAAATCATTCTCGGGTGAATCATCCACATCATCATCAACGTTGGTAACCTGTTCTCCTGCAAGAAACAACGACTGTTCTTCATCCAGAACTACACCACTCTCCTGGGCTTGCATTAGTAGCATCTTGTCCTTGAAGTAGTCTGAATCTTGAAGACGCTTTGGCCTTGGACATTCTCGTGCTATGTGCCCTAGTCCGTTACAGTTGTAGCACTTGATGGGTTTCGCTTGACCAGGATTAATCATGCCTCCTCTGTTCTGACCTCCTACATTCCCAGCTACACCATTTCCTCTTGCATTGTTTCTCTGAAATGGTCTTCCTTGATTATTCGCATTGTATCTTCACAACCACGGGAATCTTGAACTACACAACTTTCCCGTCCTGAACCATAGCTTTGTTCCTTGCATTAGACGACGCTCTAAGTTGATTGTTTGTTTGAGGAAGATGTGATTTGTACGATTGAGTGAGGAGGGCAAGTGAGTTGGATAAACTTTCAATCAAGTTTTCTGTTGAAGAACTTCCTGAGTTCATTTGAAAGTTGTCAGAAGGATATGGTTCTGTTGAGGATTGAGGAGACTTGGATGATTGTGTTGGATACTGCTGAACTGAGGCGTCCGACACTAGTGCCAAAGGATCATTATTTGGTTGACCGAACCTTTCCATCATAATTCTGTTCTCATTAGCATGCACCTCATGTTGCTTTAAGTAGGCATACAACTGATCACAGTTTGACTCTTTCAAACCTCTGTTAAGTTTGACTTCAGTTATGAATCTACTCCACTCAGGCAACATGTTGTTCACAAACTTTGAGTTAAGCTGCATCCTGGACATGGTCATCTTGATGTTTCTCATGTCATTAATGAGCTTCGTAAACCTAACGTAGTATCCTTGAATGGTTTCTCCTTTGATTTGACGGAAGTGTTCAAATTCATCGTATAACTGAGATTCCCTGTCATCCTTTGTTAACTCAGAACCTCTTCCTGAATCATCTTCACGGTTTTCCCAAATGTCTTTAAGCGTCAGTATAGTGATTGATGAAGTGAGAGATGTCCTTTGGTATACCCTGAAGTAGGATATTGGTTGCACGAATGTCAGCTTTATACTTTTCCTTTTCTTCAGCCGAACGGTCGATAAGGCTCTAGCACGTACTGAATGGACCTTGTTGGAATTGCCCCCCCCCCCCCCACCTTCAGGTTCCTCAGTAATACATCTGAGGAACGTAGTTCCTTATTTGAAATGTCCTTCTTTATGGAACTTCATAATATTCTCTCCATTATCCTTTCCTAGACAGTACAGACGTATACGTTGTTGCCAAGATTCAAGTTCTGTTCTATCAAGCAGTGGTTGGGCGTGTATCAGACCTGCACACTGGATGTCTTCTTGCATTACTAGACATCTTGTATTTATTATGATATGATATGTTTGATCGATCAAGATTAGTGAGTGTACGTTAATAGTGGTCGAGGTTTAGTATTGTATTTGTTTTAGTGATATTAAATCCCGAGTTTGAGATATTTCAAATTTCTAAGACAGAAGCTCAACTCGCCGCCAAAGGCTACCAAACCGCTGCAAGAAATAAGCAACTCGCCGGTGGAATTTTAAGGCAACTCGCCGAACACAACTCGCTGCCAAGCAACCCGCCGCGAAGAGATAAGACAACTCGCCGGTGGAATTTTAAGGCAACTCGCCGAAGTCAACTCGCTGCCAAGCACCGTTGGGCCAGCGCGAAGAATTTTTTAAATCAAACCGCCGTAGGTTTCAAACGTCCAGAGTTTCTTAAAGAAAGAATTTGCTATTTAAAATATGTTAAAACGCTGTGATAACCTGTGCAATCGCTGTAAGGCAAACCGCTGCTTAGTAACAACTCGCCGCTTGAGCAACTCGCCACCTAAGCAAACCGCCGGTAACCAAACTCGCCTGCGCGTTTTAGTAACAACTGCCCCTTTGAGCAAAACTCGCCACCTAAGGCAAACCCGTGTGTTGTTGTAGAGGGTTGGTTAACATACTTTAATAAAATAATATTTTTCAGCAAACGCGTGAAGAAATTCTGGCAACTCTCCACGAAGAACAACGAGTTTTTCACACAAAATCACCTATAAATCACCCTTTTGAACGATTTTGCTTGATTTCTTTTGCACAACACAATACCATAAGGTAATAGCTACTAGAAACACCCAAACTTTATCAATACAAACAACAAAATTCGGAGATCTTCAAAAAAACGAGCTAGTGCCTTCAAAGGTACACTTTTCGATCTAAATCAAGCAAGAAATCGCACATACACACGATCTAATCATCCTCATTTGCTCTGATTACCAAATTTGTTGGTATATCCTTTATCATAACAAAGGGGTCGATTCTTGGATCGGGCTGTTTTCTCAGGGGGGAGAGAAGAAACACTGAGTGAGAATATATAGAGAGAGAAAGTGTTTTTTCTTTGTAAATGAATTATGACTAGCTTACCTCTTCCAAAGTTGGAAGAGGCTTATATAGTACTTACAATATACCGGGTATTAGTACCCGACTGATAAAACCAAAAAAATAATATTAAAAATAACAACCTATTTTTTCAGCTCTAACGAGCTATAATAAACAGTAAAATACACGGGAGTGACCAGCTCTTTTTTAATATCGTAACGAAATCTTTACCAAGATAGAGTTAAGGCGTAACACCCCTTATGGTTACGCCGTAACCATAAAGATCCACAAATATGGAATGAAGATCACGTACATATGGAAATTATTTAAAGGTTACGGCGTAACGCAATATCTAGTTACGCCGTAACAATTGCTTATTTATGGATGCCGTGTAAGAAGGGTTCGGGAGTAACACTTTTACAGTTACGATACATGATGAATTATAAATAGAGGCCATTCAAGGTTATTCCGCGACATCACTTCCTCAATAGACAATTGAGAGGCGACAAAGGCATTCCAACCTTCGAAGCTGAAATTCCACTGGAGTCCAAGGGAGATCACAACTTTATTACTTTTTTTATTTAATCATTTAAATAGATTATTGTAAGAATATGGCTTTCAATCTATGCATTACTTCATTTCTTGCTGTGTTTCTGTTACTAGCTGGCTATGCACATAAAGTGCTGGCCTAGTTATGTAGTTACTATTGTTATGATGTTTGTTTCCTATTAGATTATGGTTTCGTTAGATATTCTTTGACTATCGTGTAACCCTGGGTTTTGATAGTACGGATGGTTTGGACCTTGCTTGCCTCATTATTAGATTATCATGTCCAATTATTGGGATCCATCGAGGTATTAGGGAGGATCTTGACTCCATCCCTAGTGTAGGAACTGACCGGTCTCTGCACTTATCACTCAATATACTTAAAAAGCACATGAACTCTTTTAGAGGGGTCCAATAATATGTATAGGTTATTAGATAAGTTTTGGGAATAGTTGGGATTAATCACTGCAACCTGGATATCCTACCTCCTATACGATTTGGACTGAGTCGGAATCGCGGGAAGTATAAGATAGACTATATATGCCTATTCAAGTCTATCGACCTTAGAAACTACTAATGAAACCATGGTTTAACATTGCACAGGAAAACATTTTCATAACAGTAGTAATGAAGTAACTAGGTTAGCACGTTTTCTCTCCTGATATCTCTAAACTCTTTTAATCTCAGTATTTAATTTATTTCGCATTTTTAATTCCTTTCAATTCAAATCAAAAACTATTTTCTAAACGTGACATTTCAAATTAAAACTAATTACAACTTAGCTCTTGGGATGACCTCGGATTTACCATTCTATACTACCCACGATCGGGTTCTCTGTCTGTTAGTGCGTTGTCAGGTAGATCGAGTTTTATAAATTTAAAACTTGACAAAAATATATTTTAAAATAAAATACGCATCAAGTTTTTGGCGCCGCTGCCGGGGAGCTAATGCTTTTAGTTTTAAATTCCTCAATGAAAACAAGAAGAAGCAAAGCAAGGACGGTTACTCCGTTTGCTAATCCAGAAAGACAATTTCGTGCAAAAAGAGAGGTTTCGCCCGCACCCATTCACAACATCTATTCTTTCTACGAATCTGAGTCATCCGAGTCAGATACAGAAAACGTAGATATTGAAACCCTCACACTAGAACAATACCTAGCTCTAGACCTGAACAACACTAGGAGAAGATTCACTTGTATTGATAACTCAACATTTGAAGTTAAGGGATAAATTCTAAGGGAATTACATAAGATCTCCTTCTCGGGTGGTCCATCCAATAGTGCTGTCAAACACATCAGTAATGTGCTTGAAATCGCTAGCATATTCAACGCTCAAGAGTCTACCCTTATACAAGTATTCCCTATGACTCTAGAAGGAATCACTAAGAGATGGTTCGAAAGTACATCGACCGAATGAACAAAAAGCTAGAGTGATCTCAAGCAAAACTTCATCCGGAGATTCTGCCCTCCTGCGATGATATTCAAACAATTGAGTGAAATCTAGAATTTTAAGCAAGAAGAGGGTTAATCCCTCTTCGATACTTGGGAAAGATATAACGACCTACTTTTCAAGTGTCCCTTTCACGATCTCAATGATCACCAAAAGGTGAACACCTTCTACAATGGATTAAATAGCCAAACTCGACGAGCTGTCGACTCAAACGGTCTTATTCTTGGGTTAAAGGCTTCAGATGCATTGAAGTCAATCTAAAAATTAGTTGAACATTCGCATAAATAGCATTGCAAATAAAATCACATAACTACCCTTGACCCATTACATATTATCACCGAAAAACTAAAACTATTAAATCACAAAATAGAAGAGCTAAAAGTAGATTTTTGCAAATTAAATACAGATGATGACAGAAAAAGTTACTATGCTGAGGTTAAAATCATAAGATCTAGCAAAATTTATTTTAATAAGACCTACAATGAACCTAGCAATCGTCCAACCAACCTCAAAGACAAATTCAAGCAATGTCTGAAGGAATCTGGCGAAAGACAAGAAATCCAAAATGAGTGGAAGAAGAAAATCATGATAAGTACTGATCTAAGTTTAAAGGATCATGATTCCTCTATAAAAAGGTTAGAGCAAAAAGTAAATCACCTCGCTCAGTTAATCTCCACACACAAACCTAAACACACTCTGATACCTAAAACTGAGACAATTGATGAAAAAGTAAAAAGGCACATTCTTGAGGAGAATAAGTAACCAACTATAACTCATGATAAACCGAAACAGCAATTACAAAAAGTGGTTTTTCATGAAATCAAGGGATTACCCGCACTCTACTCCGCTACCTTTCAAAATAAAGTTCCTCCAAAAGAAACAGATCCTGGAAGTTTCATCCTTCCTTGTATCATCGGAAACCACTCCATGAGTAATGCTTTGGTTGATCTAAGAGCAAGTATCAGCATTATGCCCTATTCCTTATTCAAAAGATTAGGACTTGGAAGTTTGAAACCAATTAAAATGACAATCAAAATGGCGGATAGATCCATGCAATCTCCAAAAGGGATAAAAGAAAATGTACTAGTGAAAATTAGTAATTTCGTGTTCCCCATTGATTTCATCGTTCTTGACATCATGGAAGATGAAAATGTCCTGATTATCCTAGGCAGGTCCATGTTGGCAACTACTCATGCAAAGATTGATGTTTACGGTAAAAAGATCTCTCTATGAGTGGGAATGACCAAGTAGTTTTTAATATCAATAAGAAAGAATCTCATGCATCTATTTCTCCTATTTACGTTATAAACGAATTAGATAAAACGCAAGAATTTGATAATTTAGTCATGAATGACGAAAAGGTAGGGGACATTGAAAATTACTTATCATCCGAATACGGAAGCCAAGATATAATCTCGCTTTCACCATCAGAATCAGTAGAGATCAAGGAAGATTTTAGTATGACACTCTGTGATCCTGATAAAAGAATAAGGATGGGATTAGAAGAATTTGTTGATATAGACGACATGTGGGATGACCCAAATCTAGGGATTCTGACAAATGAAAAAGCTAAAACTGAATTTTTAAAAAGTAGTGGTAGAATCTATTTACACAACCCTGATAACTTACAACTTTCTTGCAAAATAGGGTTTGTTAATTTTAACCCCTATTTCGAACCACAAACCCCTTTCAACATAATGTCCAGGAAAGCCTATAACACCATCATGAATCATGAATTAGTGTATTCAGGAATTAACATGGTGGGACTTGCTAAAAATTTACATGTGTTCATAGGAAATCATCAATTCTTAGTTGATTTCATCATTCTTGAAAACATTAGTGAATTTATGGAAAAGGGATTAACTGAAGTTCTATTTGGACACCCTTTCAAGGAACAAATAGGACTAGTTGAAGACCGGGGTAAAGGAACACTTTGATTTAAAATCGGTAATGATAAAATAATATTTCATATGCCACGACCGAAAAAGCATTTAGGAAATTAACGGTTAAACAACATAACTCAATGGGACCCCTGTTAAAAGTCAGTGACGAAGATAAAAAAAGAGGAATCCATAAGCCTGAAAAAAGATTAAAGGATTCTATAGAGGTTGCCTTAGTTTAGGAAACAAATACAAATATGATCAGGAAGTTATAGATTGGATTCGGGGATGCATTAACGACGGGATGACATAGAAATGGCATGAGTCTAACTTAAGACTCGTTAATAAACAAAAGTGCTTGTTGGGAGACAACCCGTCCTTTATTTAATGAAATTTACTTTTTGCATTAGTTGGTTTGCATGTTTCTTACTTTGTTTTGCAGAATCCAGAAGCTAGGAGGCGATTATCGAGACCGGCTTGACTCATAATTATGTGGTAACCTTCTGAATCTGCAGCAGTTACGGCTTAACGAATTTAGTTTACGCCGTAACCACTATAGTTACGACGTAATCCATTTCATGGTTACGCCGTAACGCCTTAAAACTTAATTTTTTTTACCACTTGATTTCGATGTTACCATCGGAGTTACGCCGTAACCTCCTTTTAAATCCTTAAATATTTAAGTTTTAAACATGTCTAAACCTTGTATACGTAAATGGACTTTGTGGGTATGTTCTCTGGAAGCCCTCACGAGACTAAACTCGTCCACTTGGGCCACCAAGTGGTTTAAAAGGCTTGTTGCATATGCTAAATGCAACCGTAATTCCTACAAAAGTTAGTTAGGTTTACCTTTCCTGTACACTTCATAATTCTTGTAGAACGGTTTTATGCTTTGGTTTGTTTTTGTGATCACAGGGGATAAAGAGCTTGCGGGAAGACAGAGATAATCTAAAACATTTTCGCCAAATTTCAAATCCCAAAGCAAATGCCTTAGGGAGTTTCTTCTCTTAATTTTATTCTTTCCTTTTTACTTCATTTTCTTAATGTACAATAGGGACATTGTACAATTCAAGTGGGGGGATGGGAGTAGAATTAATACTTGACGTATGTTTTGCCTTTGATTTTCTAGTTTTCTTTGAAAATTATGCCAATTTTAAAATTTTGACAAATTTTTCTTAAATAACTAGAATTAATCTTTGCCGAATGCACATTACCCTTTATCATTACTTGGTGAGATTTAAGCCTAAATATTCCGTTCTATCATCTTTACTCAAAAAATCCACCAAAATATTACGTGTTGGCGGACGCCCCCCCCCCCCCCCCCCACCCTCCCCCCTAGTATTGTAGACTTTAGAACTTGGCGTGTACATCATTTCGAAACCTAATTGATTAGCGGGAATAGATAGTTCAAGAAGGCAACACTTAGGAAATCACCCAAATAGCCTGTATATGTGCGTTTATCGACTTGTTACACTGACTTGTCGACCTCCCGTGATAAAACCTTTTGTTGCACTCATTATTAGTGCAAGATACCCCTAGATCACCCATGTTGAGCCAATCTATGTTTTCACCCTACTCTATATGTTTTGTTACACCATTTCACCTTAGCCTACCCTGTAGTCTTTATTTTATTTGTGTTGAAATCTCTGGCTACTTAAGTCCATGGTTCAGAGGGAATGGGAACAAAACTTATATGCACTCGTGGAAGACCAATCAGTTATGATCTATAAAGACCCCCATGTATAACCACTTTCGACATTGTTTATCTCAAGTAGGGGGATGTGCGTATAATATCGGATGTTGCAGGGGCAATAATTAAAGATATAAACTCCTGTAGCATTTGTATATTTATCATGAGGAATATGAATAAAAGAGGGTGAAACAAAATGCCACCCATGTGCTAAAAATGTAAAGATGGTGCAAAATAATAAAAAAATAATAAAATAGAGCTAGTAGCCCATTATTGCACCAATATATCTCAGTAATTATGAAGAATGGAACTAGTAGCCCATTATTACACCAAGTCATCCCAATACTCTTGAAGAATAGAGATAGTAGCCCATTGTTAAAGATCAGATTTTCGGACTTAGACTCTTGGACCTATGGATGGATAGTAGCTAGTTATGACAACCTTAGATTATTTTAGACTATTTATTTTGTGTTTTTATACTAACAACCATTAAATGTGTATCCCATGTCTATCCTAACCCTTTTATCACCCTTTAAAACCATATTACCCTTATTGCCTTCGAGAATTATTTAGACCCTAATTCTAACTGGTGTAAATTTGTGTACTTTCCAAGCTTATGATAGAATACATGTTATGACTGTGCAGTTGAGTGATCACCCAAAAAAATGAAACACTTAGACTAGTGGAGAGTTGAGTGACTTTTTATCCCTTTTTCGTGAGGTGTTCGGCTTTGATGTTTTCTAGTATAAGAGTTTTATAGATTCATTTCTTGAAGTTATTCTCAAGAAATCTTTTTATAAAATGTTCTAAGAGGTTCTACTTGAAGGAAAGCAGAAGTCAAGTGAGGGGATATTTGATAACATCAAATATTTAATACTACCTCCGTCCCAAAATTATTGTCCAGTTTTGACTTTCTGAGTCTTTCTTTGTCAACTTTGACCTTAAATAA
>BQNB010041838.1:0-46509 GCA_026074375.1 Tanacetum coccineum
AGACACATGCTCATCTTTACTATCTGATTCATGCTCCTCAATGATAGGAGCATCAGACCAAACCTTAGATTGACTTACTACTTTGGGTTCATTGATAGTTGGTTCAGGCAAAGATTCATGCGTTTCAACACTACAATTTGATTCACAGGTATCAAAGTCACAAGTTTGGGTTTCAGATTCACTAGCTTGAGATTGTTTTGGACCATATGTAAATTGTGAGTAATCTATTTCAATATCAGGCCCAGATGGCATGTAATTCCCTGTCATGGGTGGGGGTACAGCATGCATTCCTTCTGCTATAACAAACCTATCATACAAAGGATGATTTTCTAAATCACTTTTCTAATTCATAAACACACTTTGTAAAACTTCGTTTTTATAGCTCAAAATGCCATCATATATGTGATCCCCATAACCAAGCCCAAATTTATCATTAGCACTCATCTGTGTATTTAGCAGTTTACCAAGATTTTTAGAAGAGTTGTGCCATTTTTCTATTTAGCTTTTAAATCTTCTTTTTCTTTTTCAGCTTCTGCCAATAGTTTCTTATGGAATGTTAGGACATCTGTTTTATCATCAAAGTCTATTTTCATAAACCTTATCTTTTCCGCATACCAAAGTTGACCTTGTTGATGAGCAACTAATTATGCTTCAACTTTCTTTAAAGCTTGAGTATATGACAATATTTCTATGCTTGCATCACTAAGTTGTGCTCTTTGTTTATCATAGAGTTTTTTAAGTTCAGCATAAGACTCTTTACATTATTTTGAATAAGAAATTACCTCTGTGTCTGAGCCTGAACTATTGCAAGCCATCAAAGCATAATCTTCTTCTTCTTCTGAGTGACTAGTCCAATCAACACCTTCTCCATCAATAGTCACCAAAGCTTTAGAGTCCTCCTGCTTACCAGATCTTCTCCAATCCTTATTTCCAGAGTTCCAAACATCTCTCCTCTTACTATCTTGATTTCCCTTGGTTCTGCACTCTCTAGCAAAATGCCCTATCTTATGACAACTGTAGCACTCGACTTTAGTTTTGTCAAACCCAACTGGTTCCTTGGCATAAAATTATAGCTTTCTACCTGTCTTTTTGTAGAACTTTTTCATTCTCACGGAGATCATAGCTACCTGCCATTTCAGGTCCATTTCTTCTAAATCAAATTCATCAAGCTGTTCCAAATCTTCATGATCCAATTGAGGGCAACTGGATTGATTTTGCAAGTAAGGAGTATTATGAAGTTTGTTCATATTGTGAGTTTTGACCAGAAGGATTTGAAACACCATAAGCGGTACTAACATTATTAGTACTGCTAGTGTTCTAAGAAACAAATGCGACATTCTGCGTGCTAGAGGATGATGCAGTAGAGCCTTTAACATCATTCTCAAAAACTCTTAGATTATTATACAGATCATCGAACCTGAGACTGTCTACTCCTGGCTTGGTCCTTATGATTAAGGAAACTTGAGACCAGGCAGAAGGTAGAGACCTAAGAAATTTTTGATTTGCATCCTCATAGGAGACGCCTGCACCATGAATCTCAAATTGACTCAAAAGACTTTGAAACCTGTCATAGCCTTTATGTAGTCCTTCTGAGTTTGATACAGAGAAACCTTCAAACTGTTGCTTTAGAATATACTTCTGCATCTTCTTTGATTCATCATTTCCACCAAATCTAGATTTAATAGCTTCCCACATCTCTTTAGCATCAGTCATTTTATGAAATTTAGCAAGATGATCTTCTGGTAAAGCCATAAGCAAAGTGGTCCTTGCTTTTCTTTCTCTTTCTCTGGCTAAGATCTCTTCTGCAGTCCTTAGAGGCAGAACCTTGATTTGACATTGCGTATCTGTGGTGATTAATTCATGTCCATTTCCATTTTGTATAACTTCCCAGATAGGATAGTCTGTATGGCCTAAATAATGTTCCATTTTCATAGCCTATATGTCGTATTCTCCCTTCTTGAGAATAGGAAGTTTGATGGTTGAAACAGTGTGAGGAGTTTGTTGTGTTGGTGTTTGTGATGGTGGTGGTGGTGGTGGTGGAATATCATCTTGTGATCCAGACATGATTAGTTTTGTAAGATAGAGGTTTATAACTGGTTTTTGTTCTTCTTACTCAGAGTTTCTCACAGGCTCTGATACCACTTGTGAGTCCCAAACTGAACAGATCTTTGCAGCCTGCTAAGGGTGATAGCCAACTTGTATAAATACAGATTGACTATAGAGAAACACTGACTATGAATACTTATTGTATATGCGGAATCTACACAATAGTATTAAGAAGAATAATGAATACTAAACTTTGATTTCTATTAATCTGCTAATATGATTACAGATTACTAACTATGAGATATGATTGTATGAGATGAGATATATATTGAACTCCTCTCTAACTATGCTGTGAGGGTTCCTTTTATAGACCAAGGATAAACCCTAACAGGCTTACAAAACGCGTAAAAGATAATACATATCTTTTCCTACAATATCTCATACATATCTCTTAAACGGTACTAACTATTTTATACTAACGGTACTAACTATCTGAGCAGTACTTAACACTTTGTACTATCAGTACTAACTATAACTATCGGTACTAAGTATATACCTAACGGTACTAAGTCAGGAATGTATAATTCCCAACATGAAGGATTACATGGTGAATCTTCTTGTGAAGATGACTCGTTGGATGACTCTCAAGACTCGTTTTTCATTTCACCTTGTTAGTTTAATGATGTGCTAGAAGTAGTAATCATTAGCAAGAGTGAATAATAGTTAATGAGGTTTAGGTGTAGAGTAGACACCATATCGCAGCAACATAAGAGAAGGGTAAAGAAAGAAATATTTTTTCTGTCATCTACTGCTGATGGCCCCTAATATATATGGGACCGTTCCTTATTAAATCCAGGACCATCCGTATATATGGGACCGTCCCCAGTGGATGGTTTTGGGTTCGAGTTTTGATGAATTTTTCCAAAGGAGTGACATTTTAATTTGCATTTCGCGAATAAAAAAAATACTATTTCGGACAAAATAATCAAGTTGTCATGACGTATAGAATAGAAAAGATAAGAAATAGAAGTGAGACTAGTAGAATAGAAAAGGAATGTTTACGAGAAGTGTTCCATCATTCCTAGACCTTGACAAAGATAATTTAATGATTCGAGCTTGAAGGGTAAGGGAAAGAATATCGGCGATGTTATATTCAAACGAAACTTTTTCGATGGAAATGATTCATTTTTGGACATTGTCCGGAAGGAAATGGTGACGTATCTCGATGTGTTTCATCACGAGTGAAAAAAATAAATAAAGAAGAAAAACGAAGATGAAAGCGACGAGCTTTACAATGTCAAGACAGATGGTGGTTAGTGTACGATGAACTGCATCCATGAAGTTATGTAGCTCTTCTCGAGCATTGTGAACGTTCATAGAACAATCACACGACGAAATATGAGATTGTCTTAAAGGTGGTAGCAGAATTGGTAGACAAAAGAAATTAGCCATCTATATGATTGTAGAGGCATGATTGAGTGAGAAGGTAGAGGTGTGATCGCAATTTCCCAAAAGACAAAGAATGTTTTCGTTGAAGAGAAAAGGAGAGCGTTTTAACTTATGTTGTTAAAATGCTTGAATTTGAATTTTTGGATATGACTTTAACATTTGCGATCACAAGTTAAAGGTACTTGAATATTTTGGATGAAATATTTAAGTTGTCAAACCTACTTGGAGGAGTGTTAGATATGTTTCTAACCTTTCCTTGACAAAAGAGTGGATTATTTAGAAGAAAGCGAGATGATGATTAAGGGAATGTGTGAATGAAGAATTTGGGAGATTTAAGACCATTTTATGACTCTTTTGACTTTTTAGATTTGTGACACGGGCGCGAAGAAGAATATTCTAGTGCGAGAAAATATGTACCTAGATGCATAAGACATATAGATTTAAGCATGCAACTTTATCTAAGCATGCATTAACACAATAATCAATGAGATTAATGTGTAAGACTATATGATATCTAAAAGTTAATTGTTATATATCAAACTGACATAGTGTAGGTGCATAATTAGCACGTAAGTCATGTAAAATAACGCATACAAAACATGATAATTTTAAATGTAATCATTATGTAAAACATGTTAGCATATAACATTTAGGAGCATATGTTGTTTAGATAAACTAAGAGATATTTTATTTAAATTACTATAAAAAGACAAAAGCCTTTACAATATACATGCATTCAATAGCTATGCAAATAAACGTTAAGCATCAAGATAATCATGAAGGCATATAATTGCATAACATGAGGGCAAGTTATCATCTTGAAACTTCAAAGCACATATGTGAGGTGCAAGTAGTATAGATTGACTAAAGAGAATCTTAATTTCTACTTGTTTAGTATGCACTCCTAATGAGATACAAAGTCCATCTATGTAGACTATCATTAGGCATATTTAGGAAGAGCCATTTAATCAAATTAGAGAATAAATATGAGATTATCACTAGTGGTGCTCAATTCAGGCTAAACACGACCATTTTTACGGGTTATACCACGATCTCAACTTCACTCTTGGAAGTAATTCAACCGTTAGGTCAAATTGAATTCCTAGTGCAATAGGTTCTCTAGTAGTCATTCTCATGTTAGACAAAATAGAATTCCTACATTTGCCTAATGAAGTGTAGCAAAGATAAAATTTGTATTGTCTTTTAATATTGGGCCTCATATGACTCAACTAACATACTTTAATTCTGGTTCACATATTCCTAATCAAGATGTGTGGAATTCTAGGGTTGAATGAGAGAGAAAGCAAGTTGTTGCAAGTTTAAGAAAGAATGAGTCATCTAGGACCTAGGAGTATGCTTAAGAGTGACAATGTGTAATGTACTATATTAAGAGTGTTCAAAGAATGCACCTTTGCATGTATTTTAAGAAAGAAATCCAATTGATGTGCTGTCATTGTATGGTATATTTAAGATGATTCATGTTTTAAATTTATATTTTGCCGACTAAACCAAAAACAACACTTTAACGGGCAGTGTACCCGATCGGTAGTAGTTTCGTAGTAAGTAGGGTGTCGAACACTTGAAGCGATTAAATATATCAATTTAATTAATATCTTGGTTATCTAATCTATGTTAATTCTATTCTATCCTAATCCTATGTTAAACCTATTTCAGTCTAAATCCTAATTCTAACAGGAAAAAGGGAGGTTTTTAGCCTGAGAGACTGGCACGGTTTGGTTGGTGTCTATAATCAATTCAAGGTACTGTTACCCATGCAAGCTAACTAACAAAAGATGAAAGAGCAATCGAACCTTATATAAGAAAACTATATTAACCATTATTAATCCGATTAGAATGTTGGTTTGTTTATTTAGTGCAATGATTTCTTCTCTCGATGTGGCATATCATTCTTAAGACTTAGGCATTACATCATCCTAAGACCTAAACACAATAATTCTGTCACAATTAAAGCATTCGCATAAAGCATCCTTATTTGCTAATTATAATTTATCTTAAGGATTAAAGCAATGGTGATCTTGTTAAACCCTAGCTCATAGAGACTTTACCGACTTACCGCTTAATGGCAAATTATACACTAGTAGTCCACTTGTCCAACTATCTAATGGAATCAGAACGTTACCTGTTGAATTATCTAGGTCACCTGCTAGTCAACACGATCAATAAACCATTGGCAATATCCAATTAACAAGTTAAGCCCGAAGCGTATCCTAGACACATACTTAGAAGGACAATATTTGTGTAACTATGATTCTAGATGTATAAATTACTATATGGAGAGCTATCCCAGACTCTAGATCTGCTTGGTCAGCATCACTAGATCCAGTTTAATGATAGGTCGCATACAAAAGCGCGTAAACAAGTATAAATTGATAAACATAAGCAAGCACTCAACGATAAATCAAGAAATCAAGATAAACAAATACCAAACATTCAGATCTTCATAATAATGGCTAATACCTAAAGGTATTAGCCTTCAAACGTCATAATAAATGAAAGAGTAATTATTTAGCCAAGGTAAACTAACCGAGTTAAAAAATGATACCAAAAACTAAACGATTACTAAAGTATATGGAATTACACTTTGTCTCCTATGGAATTAAATACGTTGCTCGACCTCTTCTGCTCTTTTTCTCCTTTGAAAATCGACTTTTATGGTTTAGGTATTGAGAATATAATTTACCACACTTAAAACTTGTTTTTGAGTTTTGTATTTATAGGTTCTGGAAGTCTGTTGGATACGGCGTATCTAAGAGTTAGATACGGCGTATTGGGGATTTCTTAGAGTAGGGACCACGTTTGTTATCTTCCAGAATATTATATTGATACGGCGTATTAATCTTTATCCTCTATGGTCTTTGGTGAGTGCAGGCACAGATACGTCGTATCTTCTTTGATGGATATGGCGTATTGGTCTTCAGAATAGTAATCTTTAAAATATCTTTATTTAAGCTCCAGAATGTGCGCCTATTGCTAACTTTCACCAATTACTCCATAATTACTGCAATTCTCAAATATAAACGATTAAGTAACAATTCTTTGCAATAAATATACAAAATGGGTTAATAACATGGGATAAATGATGCAATAAAATAGACGTTATTTGATGTCATCAAATATCCCCCCACTTGAATCCTACTTGTCCTCAAGTAGCCTTTAGAAGTTTATAAAAATGTATCCCTAAGGATATTTTCCGTTAAATCACTTTTTTGATCTATTACAAGTACACAACCAAACACCTCACGAAATAGGAAGATGAAAACACTCAAATCACTCAACTAATCTGTGTGGTAACATGTAACTAATTCGCTCAATTGCTCAGTCATGACGAGTATTCTATCATAAGCTTGGCAAGGATACACATCTCCACAGCTAAAGCTAAGGAGTAACAAGTTTATAAAGGTAAATATGGGTTTTTGTATGGAAAGGCATACGGTTTGATCATTCTACAATCTTTCACAAGAAGTACCATTCCAACAAGGCAGCTGAAGCACACATACACACCCAGAACGCTGGGATAGACATGTATGTTCGATCACATCCCCATTCAAATTTAACCAACGGTTAGGATGAAGAATGATATAGGGTAGGAACCTTCTAACTTTCCCCAAAAGCCGTAAACCAACGAGACAGCTGAGACATGCATACATGGCCGTAATGATGGAATAGACATGCATGCTCGATCACATCCTCATTTGCATAAAACCAGCGGCTAATCATCAGGTGAGAGGGAAGTAAATTGTTGTTAAATAAAAATCAAGAAACAAATAGATTTAGACTTAAGATACAAGTTGCTAGACACTTATTTCCCGACCGTTACCATGATAAAAACACAACTATTTACAACGTCTTGATCATCGATCAAAAACAACAACCTAAGTTGGCATTCTCGTAACGGTCAACTTCCCAATCATCCTAAAACCTTACATACTCTACAAGGCAAGTGGCGATATCCTCCACTTTATACAATACTCTACATTGTTAATTTTTAGACGTATCAACAAATAATCGATCCTTCATGTAATTCCTTGTGAAGTCCCAATGAACAGATCTTCTAGCCTATTAAAGCTTAGTTAACTTGGATAAATCCAAACTAACTATATGAGAAACTATGATTGTGAATACTACAAGTTATGCGGAATCTAACTTGTAATACAAAGAAGAACAAAGAATACTAAAAACTTTAGATATATTGATTGCAAATATTCTGCCTAGGTTACAGAATAACTAACTATGAATTGATAATTCCAACTATGTTGTAGGGTTCCTTTTATACACCAAGGAAACCCTACTAGCAGTACTAACTACTTAGTCTATTTCTTCAGTCTTTAGCAGCAATATCAATCTTGAACTAGCAGTAGTAAAGTAGTACTGGCAGTAGTAACTCAAAATTCCCAACATTCCTTCGATAATTGCGAAACGATTATCTTCAAACTTTCTTTCTCTTTTTTATTTTTTTCATTTTTTCAATTTTTTTTCTAACTAAACTTCAAATCTCGGTGTAGTTTCACCATATTCATGATCATAATAATTCCGGATAATTTCTTTGATAGTTCTTTCATCTTCGGATTCACCAATAGATGGAAGTAAAATCACATGAGTTTTGACGGCTAATATACATTCCTATTTGCAACGCGCAAATTTCCAACCGCACCAAAGATAGAAAATGACACAAGACTCAGGAAATACAAACTTTACAATTTAAGCAACTAGCAACTATAAATTAAACTTAATGTAACAGAGTAGGTTAAGGTGTAAGGGTGTAACAAAACAAATAGTTGGGGTAAATTCCTAAAGGATTGGCTCTACGGGTTGTTCTAATGGATCATCACTCTAAAGATGAGAGTGGAAAGGGTTTAAACATGAGGTTAACTAACTGGTGTAGTTAGTTAATAAGCAACATGTAAAGGTGATTTGGGTGTAATCCTAAAATTTACCAATTTAAATAAGTTACTCCATCTAAATCCATAGTACTTATCACTGCGGTCTCGAGTGATATACCAAGCCAAGTTCTAAAGTCTACTACATCACCGGCACACTCATATTTTGTGAAATTTGGGTAGACATTTGGAAATGGAAAGGTTAAATCCTCATAATATTGCAGGATATGTATCAAGTAATTTAACAAAAGTATGCTTGAATTTTTTTTAAATTTGAGTATAATATAAGCATTTTAGTATGAAAAATAGGATAAGTAAACATTCTAATTCCATCCCCCCACTTGAATTATACAACGTCCTCGTTCTATAGATAAAATATTAAAAATACGAGAATTAAAAAGAATTAGAATGAGAAACTTCCCTGATATTTGCTCGGTAGATTCTCCAATTCACGTTTATGAGCAAGATTATGTGTTGAATAACCGTCTTAAAGTTTCAAGACTCCAACACTTCAAGATCTCCAGATTTGTAAAATCTCCACCAATATTCGTCGATATTTCTTTCACAAGGTCCTGTGTAAATTCTCAAAAAACAAATGCAATTCTATCTTCGTGTATTCGTTTGGTTAGACTCGAAACATGAACCTAAAACTATACAAGAAGTCAATACGCCGTATCTATTGACCAGGATACGCCGTATTGATACATGTATACGCTGTATTCTTTTTAATGAATACGTTGTATAGAATGTGCTAAAAATAAAGACTAACGTCCAGATAATCAATACGCCGTATCCATGGGGTTTGGATACGTCTTATAGATAGTATGGGAAGACAGACTCGATAAAAATTAAAAATGCATTCTGGGTTTTCTCTCGGCAAGCATTTTTGTTTACAGAAAAGTCATTATGTTAGACTTGCCCTAATTTAATCCCATCCTTATAAAAACAACTTAGGGTCAAACGGGATGCCAAATGGCACATACAAATTCTTGATTAGGAAAATGAATGACATCCCTTTATTAAGATGATTCCAAGTCATGATATTAAAATTTAATTCCTTGAAAAAAGTTTTAGTTTTGAAAGATTTATTACATGTATCATGACTTGCTTCCAAAAGCTTATTTGACGCGTGTGCATAGGAACCATCATCGGTATTTATTACATCGGGTAATGGGTTGACAAATAAATCCCCCGAAGAGTGTTCAATATCGATTTTATCATCATCATTGTCCTCATCCGATTTTGAATCATCGGGATAAATTACGTTAAAAGAAAATAGATCATTAAAGTATAAAACGTTTTGTTCTTCTTCATCACATTCAGAAGATGATGTTTTATCTTTTAAATCAAACTCATCGATAGGTTGAGGGTTTAAAATCAGCTCAGTTAATAAATCTAATTTAGACGTTTGAGCATTATTGTAAACAATGGCTGGAAATTCATTCTCAAAATCTTTAAAGAAGTCTAAATCATCAAAACAAGTGACCGTAGACTCGGGTGGTGGAAACGAAGGCATATTGACTTTTTCATTATCATTTTCCAAATTCGCTTTCAAATCATTGACAGAAATTATTTTGTAAGAAAACAAGTTTTTGTCAAAAATTATCATGTAGTCTTCATCGTCGGATTCGTCAAACGATATTCTAAAGTCAATTTCATCGTTAAGAGAACTTACCGTAGGATCACACAAGAGTGTTGCTTTAGATGTTATCGTGTCATTAAAGACTATAGCTGGGAATTCATTTTCAATAGATCTGAGGTCGTGAACGTCTTCATTATCCCAGATCTTACCATACGTAGCAGTTTCCTAGTTATACACCTTACCACGCCTACGAGCTTTTTCTTCCTTAATCCTGATATACACCTCCATAGTAATGCTGGGGTCGTCCATTTTAACCTATAATAAATTCGCTAGGAAAGAAATCTGTCAAATAGCTTTATACGCCGTATTTAGTGAACTGAATACGTCGTATTAATGATAGAGTCGAATAAGCTGTATTGGGCAGAGAACTAGATACGCTGTATCCGATAGAAGTGGATACGCCGTATTCAACTATCGACCAAAATAGTATATCTAAGATATACAATTAAATGCGCAAACAATTAAACACACAAATATATACAAGCAAACAATTAAATACAAATACACATAATTTACAAAATATACAAGAATATACACTAATCTAAATTACACTAATCCTACGGGTTAGATCTAATCTAATGTTAGAAACCAAAATATCAAATAAAAATCAAGATTAATTTTCACTCCCTGGCAACGGCGCCAAAAACTTGATGTGCTGTCATTGTATGGTATATTTAAGATGATTCAAGTTTTAAATTTATATTTTGCCGACTAAACCAAAAACAACACTTTAACGGGCAGTGTACCCGATCGGTAGTAGTTTTGTGGTAAGCAGGGTGTCAAACACTTGAAGCGAGGTTAAATTTATCAATTTAATTAATATCTTAGTTATCTAATCTATGTTAATTCTATTCTATCCTAATCCTATGTTAAACCTATGTCAGTCTAAATCCTAATTCTAACGAGAAAATGGGGGTTTCAGTCCGAGAGACTAGAATGGTTTGGTTGGTGTCTATAATCAATTCAAGGTACTGTTACCCACGCAAGATAATTAACAAAAGATGAAAGAGCGCTTGAACCTTATATAAGAAAACTGTATTTGTAACACCCCCAAATTGGGTTGTAGCAGAATAATGAGTCCGGGTGCGTTACTTCATATATCAATAGCACAAGATATGAGAATGACCTCTAAAAGAGTCTTTTAGAATATGATACATTGGATTTATTGAAATTGTTTAATACAAAGCGCAACGGCTTAAATTGTTCAACATTTGATAACAAAAGAGTATCCCCAAAAGAGTATCCCCAATGTATCCTTAGCACCTCGTGCCTCATTGACTTGAGAAAACATGCTTTAAAATGTCAACATAAAGTTGGTGAATTCATAAGTTTATGTAAATATAATGTAGGACCGCAAGATTTCCAAGTATATGATAATGCAATAGATGTAAACACCACAAAGTGTAATTACGTTTCCCAAAGCTCATGACACTAAAGCTCGACATGTATGAGTTGCAATATAAATTGCCAACATTGCCCTTGATGATGTTCTAACCCGCAACATCCCAAATCCGACATGGTATACATCCGTTGGTTCACTCCATGACACTAGTGAGAGCTAATCACCCAGATAGGGATGTCAATCGCAAATAGATCTATTTATAACATTCGCGCTCACACAAAGTAATTAACTGTTCATGATAATGGACACAGTGGGTTATACCTACTTAGGCAAACACGTAATCATAATTAAATGTACACTTGCGTCCAATTTGTAAAACAATGCATGATTCTCACCCCAAAAGTTGTAAATCATTGATATAGAAAAACATGGGGCTATGAACTTACCTTAGTAAGTAGTCCTCCGTGAATGGTAATATACCCAAGTATGGTAAGTGAATCGCACCGTCAAATACCTAAGTAAATATGGCCAGTCTTAGTCTACAAGTTTAGGCTAACGACTTCATGTATAAACTACAATAATTTGCTAACTTATATATATATATATATATATATATACTGTTATCACTTGTGTGGTGATGTACGCGTTTATTGTATTTGTTTTCCTCGTATGCTCTTGGGAAGATGTACGACTATATACTTTTAAGTTTACAAGGTGTTTAAGTATTAATAATAAATACACCTATTTATTATTCGCGTGACTTTAGTTATATAAGTACCCGTATTATACCACAACTAGTCCTATACCATGTGTGTTCATTTAAATCACTTAATTATATAAGATACCTTTAGGTTTTCATTATTGGCAAAAACAATCCTTATAGTTTAAAATAGAATATTTACCATTTACACCCCTAAGTTTCCATGTTGATACGTTTAGTCCCTCTATTTTACAAAAATTACATTTTAGGTTCTTATGAGTTCCAAACAGTCCCTTGCGTTCAGAATTGTCAAAAACAGTATTATTAATACACTAGCAGTATTAACAATATGCTAGTAGTACTAACTTCTGCTAGCAGTACTAACTCTTAAGCCTGGCAGTATTAACTTCTAACTTAGCTTGTATCATACAACCCATCAGTAAGTTAACAAATTCGTTAAAGTTTGTTTGAGCTCGTGTTGGACACAAGACGCGCTATGGTCTTGCTAACTTATTTTGACATATCCCAAACAACCCTAGTTCACATATACTATAGTGTACACATCCTTTATTGAGCAAGACGAGTTGTTAAGTATTATGATACGTGACATGAAAGTGTTTCTGTTTCCAAACGAGTTATCAAACCTCTCAGCTAAATATTTTACGTGTGCATGTCACGTTTAAACATTCATGCTTATACACAAGATCTTGGTTACGTGCCTTATAGCTTTTGGTTCACCACACAAGTCTATATATGTTGTATATTATAAGACGTGGACATGGGTTGTGTCATGTTAGGCACGACCCATGTTTAGCTTGTTAACACATAATAACTGTGCCTTATGACACATGAAGCTAACATGAAACTTAAATATGAACGTAGGCTAAGACACTTACAAGGGTCCTAGCTTCTTGAACGTGTGTGTCATGTAGTCGTGTGGAAACTCGACTTGTATACCCCAAGCCTTAGTTTAAACCGAATCTTTCTTGCTTTCAAACCCTTAAACGTATAACCTTAGCTTATAGATTACTAGATTATACCTTAGAACTCTTTGGTTGTGAGTTGTGGTGTCATGTTCGTGGATTTGTGTCTTGGCTGTGGTGACCCGAATGAAGAGAGCAACAAGGGTGGTTTTTGCTAGTGTGCCTTTAAGTGTGTGAGTGTGTTAACACTCTTGGTTGTAAGCCTTCCTATTTATAGAGAAAATATCTCTATACCACTTTCTAAAACCATATCTCCTTTACTAGAGAAGTGTAGTAGTTTAAGTACATGATTAGGTGGTTTTTAGGGTAGTTTAGGATTGCTTAAGTACAAGTATTAATGAATTGGGTGATGTACAAGATTATGCAAGATTTTCTATGTTGGTTTGTGTGGGTGGCGATTTGCTAAAGGGGGGAACACAAGATACAAATTTTGTGTAAGATTTGTTAAGTACATGTCTTAATTAATCCAAGGTTGTACAAGATTTAATTAAGATTTGTGTGTAATACACAATGGTCCTTGTGTCGTGTGATATGAAGAGAAAACAAGACAAAGTGTGTTTGAGTTTAAGGTTTCCTTAACCTTAAACTAACTAAACATATATCCTTAAACTAACTATGGTAAACTAGCGGTTAAGGGTACATGTTGTAAGAGCTTATAAGAATTTGTAAGAGATCCTCCTAATCCCTATGACCCTTGGACGCCTAGGATTATGTTTAGGGTACTAATGATTTGACAATTTCTAGTTATATAGGATAATGGTGTACTTAAGGTGGTTAATAACCATAGTTTACAAGGTTTGTCTCATGCTAATGTTATCACATATCATGCCCGGCCCTTGTAGGGTTAGTGACACAAAAAATGTATAATTTTTGTTTTTAGGGCGTAAAAGTGGGTATTGGTTTGAGTATAGATAGGTATAGGTACTTCCGGGTATGCCTAAATATATTTTTATTGTGAAACGTAAATGTTTTACGTAGCCAAAACAAATAAAATGTGAAAACTTATAAATTATACTCCAAATAATTATATGACACTTGTTTGACGTAAACTTTTATTTGTTTGATGTCCGTTTACGTTGAATGATGGCTATTAGTTTACGCGATTTAACTATGTGATTATAATTAAAAGCGAACGCGTAAAACTCTAAAAATAAATAGTGGTAATAATTGAGTCGGGAAATGACCTGAAAATGTGAAATGTTATAGTCTCCACCCGTTAGAAGAGCCTTGTCCTCAAGGCTCAAGTTGCATCACTTGACGAAGGTACGGGTTTAGTGAAGAGATGCGGATACTTCTTTTGAAATTGGTCTTCGCGTTCCCACGTGAACTCAGGACCTCTCCTTGAGTTCCATCGAACCTTGACAATTGGGATACGGCTTTGTTTCAACCGTTTGACCTCTTGATCCATGATCTCTATAGGTTCTTCCACAAAACGGAGCTTGTCATCCACATGAAGTCCTTCTAATGGAACGGCTAATGGTTCATCAGAATAACATTTCTTCAGGTTGGATACATGAAACGTATTGTGAACTCTGCTCAACTCTTGAGGAAGCTCAAGCTTGTAAGCAACGGATCCAATCTTTTCCAGCACCTTGAAAGGTCCAACATATCTAGGGTTTAGCTTCCCCCATTTGCCAAAATGTACGACCCCTTTTCAAGGTGAAACTTTGAGCATAACTCTATCCCCAACTTGGAACTCCATCGACTTACGCTTTAAGTCGACGTAACTCTTTTGTCGATCACGAGTGGCTTGCATTCTTTGCTTGATCTTAATGACCTTCTCAGTTGTCTCCTGGATCATTTCTGGACCGGTGAGTTAAACTTGTCTGACCTCGGCCCAACAAACAGGTGAACGACACTTCCATCTGTAAAGCGCCTCGAATGATGCAGCCTTGATGCTAGCGTGATAACTGTTGTTCTAAGAAAACTCAACTAGTGGCAAATGTCTAACCCAACCATTTCCAAAGTCGATCACACAAGTACGTAGCATATCCTCAAGAGTTTGGATAGTTCTCTCGCTTTGTCATTCAGTCTACGGATGGTACGCAGTACTCATATCCAAGTTAGTACCCAAATCCTTCTGAAGTGACCTCCAAAAATTAGATGCGAACCTAGGGTCGCGGTCACAAATGATTGAGACAGGTATTCCATGCCTCGTGACTACCTCCTTCAGGTACATTCTCGACAATTTCTCCATGGAGTCAGTTTCTTTCATTGGCGTAAAGATGGCAGACTTAGTAAGTCGGTCAACAATCACCCAAATGGTGTCATATCCTTGCGACGACTTAGGAAGCTTGGTGAGAAAATCTATAGTGATATTATCCCACTTCTATTAGGGTATCTCGGGTTGTACTAACACACCCGATGGCCTTTGGTGTTCAGCTTTGACTTTAGCACACGTCAAACATATGCTAACATAGGTGGCGATGTCGGCCTTCATATTGGGTCACCAATATAGCTTTTTCATGTCCTGATACATCTTGTCAGAACCTGGATGGATGGAGTATTTTGATTTGTGGGACTCGTGAATGATCACAGTCCTCAAGTCATCATAACATAGCAACCAACTCCTACCGTTTAAGCATAAGGTTCCGTCAGCGTAGGGTTCCAACTTTTCCTTCGGTATATCCTTCCAAATCATACCACCTACATCTTCATTCTTGAGATTCTCTGGTTTCTATGCTTCGGTCTAAGCATCTAAGATTTGTTTGGGAAGGTCCAAACCAATAGTCATTACTAAGGCTCAGACTCTTAATGGTTTAATTCGCTCTTTCCTGCTCAAAGCATCAGCAACAACATTTGCTTTCCCCGGGTGATAACGAGTCTCACAATCGTAATCACTAAGCAACTCTAACCAATGACGTTGCCTCATATTCAACTCCTTTTGGTCAAGTATGTGTTGTAGACTCTTATGATATGTGAACACCGTACACATGGTCCCATACAAGTAGTGCCTCCAAATATTTAGAGCAAACACCACTGCACCAAGTTCCAAATCATAGGTAGTATAATTTTTCTCATGAATCTTCAACTGTCGTGATGCATAAGCAATCACCTTCTCGTTTTGCATCAATACCGCACCCAATCCTTTACGTGACGCATCACAATAAACAATAAAGTTCTCAACTCCTTGAGGGAGAGCTAAGATGGGTGCGCTACACAACTTATGCTTCAATTTCTGAAAAGCTACTTCCTGCTTGTCACCCCATTTAAAGGCAACATTCTTCTGAGTGAGTTTGGTTATTGGCTTAGCAATTTTTGAAAATCCTTTAATGAATCTTCGGTAGTAACCAACAAGACCTAAAAATTGACGAATCTCCGTTGGAGTCTTAGGAGATGCCCAATCTTTTATGGTTTCGATCTTGGCGGGATCCATGTGAATGCCTTGACTATCAATCACGTGGCCGAGAAATTGTACCTTAGGGATCCAAAATTCACAGAAAGAGAATTTAGCGTATAACTCCTCCTTCTTAAGCAATTCTAGAACTGCCTTAAGATGCTCTTCATGTTCCTTTTTGTTCTTTGAATAAATTAGTATATCGTCGATAAAGATAATTACAAACTTATCCAAGTATGGTTTGCAAACTCGGTTTATGAGGTCCATGAATACTGCAGGTGCATTTTTCAAACCAAATGGAATCACACTCGTAATGACCATACCGAGTCCTAAATGCCGTCTTTGAAATATCTTCTTCACGTACTCGAAGCTGATGATAACCCATTCGCAAGTCTATCTTCAAATAAATATTGGATCCTTGTAGTTGATCAAACAAATCATCAATGCTTGGGAGAGGATAACGATTCTTCACCGTCAACTTATTTAATTCTCGGTAGTTAATGCACATCTGGAATGATCCGTCCTTCTTTTTGACAAACAAGACCGGAGCTCCCCAAGGCGAGGAACTGGGTCTTATAAAGCCCTTGTCGGATAGTTCTTACAGTTGTTTTGACAACACTTTCATTTCAGAATGAGCTAATCGATAGGGTGCTCGTGCTACAGGTGCAACACCCGGCATCAAATTGAATTAGAATTCCACTTGTCGAGTCGGTGGAAGACCTAAAAAATATTTAGGAAATACTTCAGGAAATCCCGAATGATTGGTACGTTCTCAAGTCGCTTCTCCCCTGACTTGTCTTCAGTCTCCTTCGTAGTAACATGTGCAAAAAAGATATTATGTCCTTTCAACAAATACTTATGGGTTTTGGTGCACGAAATAATGTTTAGACGAGTCTCGTTTCCCTGATTACTTCCGTCACCATGAACAATTAAGGTTTCATTTCCCTAAGGAATACGAACGATCTTCTCGGCACAATCAATGACAGCGTGGTACTTTGACAACCAATCCATACCGATTATGATGTCGAAAATACCAAGTTCTACGGGCATTAGGTTGATGTTGAATGGATGGTCTAAGAAGTTTAATGTACAACCCCGGATGATAGTGTTTATCCATATTATTTTCCCGTCGGCTAGTTCAACATCATAATAATGGTCTAATGTAGTTGGTGTGATATCAATTAGGGAACTAAATGTAGTAGATATAAAACTTCTATAGGCACCAGTATTAAATAAGATAGAGGCATAGTGGTCATTTAGAAGGAACGTACTTGTAACGACGTTGGAGTCCGGGTTTGTCCCCGTATTGCCTACCACATAAACCTTGGCTGGTGCATTGCCATTCCCCTATTGATTACCACGGGTTCCATTCTCCAGCTTCGGGTAGTCTTTCTTGAAGTGCCCCTGAACACCACACTCATAAGAAGTGATAGCATTCTGAGTTGTCTCGAAGTTCCCACGATTGTTATTATTACCGTTGGGACCAGAACTCCTACAGTCATGAGCCAGATGACCGATCTTCTTGCACTTATTACACCTGGGAGCACATGGACCTTTGTGGTAATAGTTGCATTTTGTACACAAGGGCAATGATCCCGTGTACTCCCTCTTTTCACCAGGCCCAGCAGTGTAAGCCCTCCCAGTGTTCTGTCTCTTGTTTTGTTGTTGGTTCCCCAGGTTGTTTCCAACATTAAACTCCAACTTCCTCTTCTGCTTATCTTGCCTTTGAGTAATAGTAAGGACTTTTTGATCCATCTGATCATTGGCAAACTCAATTGCTTTCTCTATCATCTTGGGTTGATATGAAATTACATTTCCCCGAATCATATCAGGAAGTCCACCAACATATTTCTTAACTTCCTCCGATTCCTGGAGGAACATCCTTCCACACATCAGTGCAAGCTCTTGAAAGTGCAGAGTATAACTTGTGACATCAGTACCTTTTACTTTTAGGTTCCAGAGCTCAATTTCTAACTTCTTAATTTCACCCCTTGGGCAGTACTTGACTGTCATCATCTTCTTTAGTGCCTTCCAGTCCATAGCATAAGCAACATCCTGAGTAACAGTATTCATGTAGGAGTTCCACCATGTTAGAGCATTTCCAAGAAAAGTGCATGTAGCAAACATAACTTGGTTCACCACAGCACATTTGCTGATATGGAACACTGATTCCATCTTCTCGAACCATTGTGACAACACAACCACTCCTTTAGTACCCTTAAAAGTAAGGGGCTTGTAATTTAGAAAGTCCTTGTACGTACACTCACGGGGGGTGCGTACAGTTCCTCTAATTCTAGTGTCAGAATTATGGCTTCTGTCGCCATGACCATTAGTACTATTTTGAAGAGTTTCATGGTTAGAAAGTGCCACAGACACTCTTGCTTCGATTAGTTGCTCAACAGCAGCAGCTGTCATAGGGGTAGCAGCAGAAGCAGCAGTAGCAGCAGCCCTTGCAGTAGCAGAGGATCTTCTTGGCGGCATATTGTTCTAATCACAACCATATAAAACATGTGAGTTTTCATAAACATCACAACGTGACATAGGTACAACATATATATAACAAGATCACATCACACAGTGATTATATAACATGACTGGGATCACATTACATAATAGAATTGAGATCGACATGACATAATACAACACATCATATATAACTGGGAAAACATACATGATTGTCTATTACAAGAAATGAAAATTACAAATCCTACTACCGTGCTAGCTGGGTATAAAACCCATAATACTTAGTCGGCTAACATAATGATAGCTATGAATATAACAAGAAAATGTAAACCTAGGCAAAACTACCAGCGCCCTCGGGATCATCTGCATGAGCCTGATCTCTAGCCTGAAGTGCCTGAATCTGTCCTAATGCCACTAATAACTATCCCTGTAGTGATGAAACCTGTGCAATCAATGTCGTCATCAGTGACTCCTATGAGGCGATGCGGTAATCCTGTATCTGGGTATGAGTCCTATATGCTTGCAATTCATAGTGAATTGCCGAACTCAACCCAACAGAATGTGCCCAAGCCTCTCGGGAAATGTGGGCCTCCCAATCCAACAGTCATGTAGTCTCATAGTGAAACTGTCTATCCTCGACCAATCCATCAACTCTCTGAAATAACTAAGTCTGTCTGTCCTGACCATCCTCGATCATAGCATAAATATCCTAAGTGTCCTACTCCTGTACCACAGCGAGCTCGGTCACTCTAGCATTGACCCCCTCGAGGGTCGTCGGTGCCACCTCCTCAACAGCCTCTGTCGGGTCTACGTAAACATCCCTAATGCCATAGCCGACTTCCTCGGCTCTCTGACATTTGATCTTGGCATCCATAGTGCCGATAAACCTATAGTTTGCTCTATGACCTCCAGTAGGTCTAGGAGCAGCAGTCAAACTCTCCCTACCTCATACCTCAATGTGGGAACAGTCGGACATAACCTCTTACAAGGTGGTAACTCGGTCTTGGGAATGTCCTCCCTATGGTTGACTGGTGGTGGTATGAATAGTGAGACTGGTAGTGGTGGTAGTGGTGATGAGGGAATCTGAGATAGTGGAGGTGACCAAGGTGATAGTGGAGATGGTAGTAGTGATGGTTGTGTAGGTGCAGCAACATACTTAGCAATGCGTGCCTCCATGGATGGTGACATAGGTGGCTTAAGTCTGACAGTATTCCGTGCCTTACGGAGACGTGTCTGAGTAAAGGGGACCTTAGTCTGAGGTGATCTAGGTGTAGGTGCAGACTCATCATTCTCAAATGCCTTTGTAACCCCAATTGAGGGAACAGGGTCAACAACAGGTACAGCAAAAGAGTCGGCTAGAGCTAGGTGCTCCTCCTCATCCTCGTCATCATCCTCGTCCTTAGAGGGCTCCTCATCCTCTTCATTAGTATCATCATCATCGGAGGGCTCATCATCATCATCCCCTCCGTCAGTGGGATAATCAGCATGATCCTCCTCGGGGTCCTCCTCCGGATCCTCATCCGAATCGGAGTCTGCCACATAGCCTGGTGACAAGGCGGTAGGTGAGGCATCAGTAGGTAGAGGCTGGTCCTCTAAGGGTGCCTCAACATCGGATGGCGCTAAGTACTCGGGGTACTCAGGCTCAGGTACGTATGGTACCTCGACAGGTGAAGGTGGGTGCTCAGGACCGGGCACGTAATCGGGAGATGGCGGATGCTCAGGTCCTGGCACATAGTCCAGAGATGGCGGGGCTATCGGCTGCATAGGGAGTCCATCATATCCGTATACGATGACTCATGGAGAAACTCCATCAGACAGCTCCTCATTAGCTCCCTAGAAGACTCTCCCTGGCTCGGAATCAGTGTAGACAAATATGTAGGTGACTGTGGATGCTGAAGACATGGCAGAAGCTGTAACACTCAAATAGAGTTTACATTAGTACATATATAAGACCCATAATAATATACTTAATAAAATATAAACATGTATGTGAACCATGAAGCAACTAGTATACTCAACTAATGCAACAAGTAGTGTATGAATAAATGTCCCATAAAAATCCCTTTTTATGATGCAATATTTGAAAACAGTTATAGTCCAAGTAAAATATTTGACCTGGTTCTCTATAACCTTGGCTTTGATACCAATCTGTAACACCCCCAAATTGGGTTGCAGCGGAATAATGAGTCTGGGAGCGTTACTTCATAGATCAATAGCACAAGAAATGAACCGAAACTCTAAAAGTAGTCGTTAAAAATACTATACATGATTTATTGAAATTGTTTAATACAAAGCGCAATGGCTTAAATTGTTCAACATTTGATAACAAAGATTTTAGATCATAACAAAAATTCTAAGATGTAATGACTCCAGATCTTTTATGCATGACTCCCCAAAAGAGTATCCCTAATGTATCCTTAGCACCTCGTGCCTCGTTGACATGAGAAAACATGCTTTAAACCGTCAACATAAAGTTGGTGAATTCATAGGTTTATGTAAATATAATGTAGGACCGCAAGATTTCCAAGTGTATGATAGTGCAACAGATGCAAACATCACGCAATGTAATTACGTTTCTCTAAGCTCATGACACTGAAGCTCGACATGTATGATTTGCAATATAAATTGCCAACATTGCCCTTGATGATGTCCTAACCCGCAACATCCTAAATCCGACATGGTATACATCCGTTGGTTCACTCCGTGATACCAGTGAGAGCTACTCACCCAGATGGGGATGTCAATCCCAAATAGATCTATTTATAACATTCGCGCTCACACAAAGTAATTGACAGTTCATGATAATGGGCACAGTGGGTTATCGCTACTTAGGCAAACACGTAATCATGATAAAATGTACACTTGCGTCCAATTTGTAAAACAATGCATGTTTCTCACCCCAAAAGTTGTAAATCATTGATATAGTAAAACATGGGGCTATGAACTCACCTTAGCAAGTAGTCCTCTGTGAAAGGTAATATACCCAAGTATGGCAAATGAATCACACCGTCAAGTACCTAAGTAAATACGGCCAGTCTTAGTCTACAAGTTTAGGCCAACGACTTCATGTATAAACTACAATAATTTGCTAGTTTATATATACTGTTATCACTTGTGTGGTGGTGTACACGTTTATTGTATTCGTTTTCCTCGTTTGCTCTTGGGAAGATGTACAACTATATACTTTTAAGTTTACAAGGTGTTTAAGTATTAATAATAAATACACCTATTTATCATTCGCGTGACTTTAGTTATATAAGTATCCGTATTATATCACGACTAGTTCGATACCATAAGTGTTTATTTAAATCACTTAATTATATAAAATACCCTTAGGTTTTCATTATTGGCAAAAACAGTCCTTATAGTTTAAAATATAATATTTACCGTTTACACCCCTGAGTTTCCATATTGATACGTTTAGTCCCTCTATTTTACAAAAATTACATTTTAGGTTCTTATGAGTTCCAAACAGTCCCTTAAGTTCAGGAATGTCAAAAATAGTATTATTAATACACTAGTAGTATTAACAATATGCTAGCAGTACTAACTTCTGCTAGCATTACTAACTCTGCTAGCAGTACTAACTCTGCTAGCAGCACTAACTTGTGCTAGTAGTACTAACTTCTTAAGCCTGGCAGTATTAACTTCTAACTTAGCTCGTATCATGTTTAGCTTTAAGCAACTTGCCAATTTTTAAGCAACTTGATGGAGTGCTGGCCCGCATAAGCACTCGTTATTGGGCTGTTGAGCCTGATAGTGGCTCGTTAAATCCACTAGTGTTGCGTTAGGGTTTCTTTTGTAACTTGTTTAGCATGTTAAGCATCCTTGTCCTATGTTTAAGCAACTTGATGGAGCTAAACTCGTCCCATATGAGTCTTACAACCCATCAGTGAGTTAACAAACTCGTTAGAGTTTGTTTGAGCTCGTGTTGGACACAAGACGCGGCTATGGTCTTGCTAACTTATTTTGACATATCCCAAACAACCCTAGTTCGCATATACTATAGTGTACACATCCTTTATTGAGCAAGACGAGTTGTTAAGTATTATGATACATGCATGAAAGTGTTTCCGTTTCCAAACGAGTTATCAAACCTCTCGGCTAAATATTTTACGTGTGCATGTCATGTTTAAACATTCATGCTTATACACAAGATCTTTGTTACGTGCCTTATGGCTTTTGGTTCACCACACAAGTCTATATATGTTGTATATTATAAGACGTGGACATGGGTTGTGTCATGCTAGGCACGACCCATGTTTAGCTTGTTAACACATAATAACTGTGCCTTATGACACATGAAGCAAACATGAAACTTAAGTATGAACACAAGCTAAGACACTTACAAGGGTCCTAGCTTCTTGAAGGGTAGTGTCGTGTGGTGTAGTAATAAACCCGAATGGTATAGCCCAAGTCCTAGTTTAAACTCGAATCCTCCTTGTTTTCAAACCCTTAAACTTATAACTCTAGCTTATAGATCACTAGGCTATACCTTTGACCCATTGATTGTGAGTTGTGGCGTCGTGTTTGTGCAAGTTGTGTCTCGACTGTGGTAACCCGAACGAAGATAGCAACAAGGGTGGTTTTTACTAGTGTGCCTTTAAGTGTGTGAGTGTGTAAACACTCTTGGTTGTAAGCCTTCCTATTTATAGAGAAAATATCTATATACCACTTTCTAAAACCATGACTCCTTTGCTAGAGAAGTGTAGTAGTTTAAGTACATGCTTAGGTGGTTTTTAGGGTAGTTTCAGCTTGTTTAAGTACAAGTATTAATGAATGGGTGATGTATAAGATTATGCAAGATTTTCTATGTTGGCTTGTGTGGGTGACGATTTGCTAGAGGGAGGGAAACACAAGATACAAATCTTGTGTAAGATTTGTTAAGTACATGTCTTAATTAATTCTAGGTTGTACAAGATTTAGTTAAGATTTGTGTGTAATACACAATGGTCCTTGCGTCATGTGATGTGAAGAGAAACCAAGACAAAGAGTGTTTGAGTTTAAGGTTTCCTTAACCTTAAACTAACTAAACATATATCCTTAAACTAACCATGGTAAACTAGGGGTTAAGGGTACATGTTGTAAGAGCTTGTAAGATTTTGTAAGAGATCCTCCTAATCCCTATGACCCTTGGACGCCTAGGATTATGTTTAGGGTACTAATGATTTGACAATTTCTAGTTATATGGGATAATGATGTACTTGAGGTGGTTAATAACCATAGTATACAAGGTTTGTCTCCTGCTAATGTTATCACATATCATGCCTGGCCCTTGTAGGCTTAGTAACACAAAAACTGTATAATTTTTGTATTTAGGGCGTAAAAGTGGGTATTGGTTTGAGTATAGATAGGTATAGGTACTTTCGGGTACGCCTAAATATATTTTTATTGCGAAACGTAAACGTTTTACGTAGCCAAAACAAATAAAATGTGAAAACTTATAAATTATACTCTAAATAATTATATGACACTTGTTTGACGTAAACTTTTATTTGTTTGATGTTCGTTTACGTTGAATGATGGTTTTTAGTTTACGCGATTTAACTATGTGATTATACTTAAAAGCGAACGCGTAAAACTCTAAAAATAAATAGTGGTAATAATTGAGTTGGGAAATGACTTGAAAATATGAAATGTTACATGTGTGCTTGTGGTTTGGACGCATGCTAGCCAAGGAAGGGGGGACCAATTTGGTCTCTATAATTCAAGGATCATAGTGGAAGCTTTGATTTAATTTCTAAGGTTTTCATGCACAAGTAAACGTTATTAATTAAATCGATCACGTAAGTAACGAAAATGAATAACGGCTTCACGAAAATTACAGAAAATTTAAATATCAATTAAAAATGTAAAAACGCGTCTAATGACGAAAGACTACAACGATTAGATGCACGGATCACTCCCGGAAATGAATCTTAAATAATAACGGGACAACTTCCCGGTTAAACGTAAAAGTCAAACGAAACTTTAAAATTTAAATTATCAAACAGAAATGGCTATATTTTTGAACGGAAATTTATGGGGTGTCACATCTTGGGGTGATAGTGGTGATGAATCCAATGAACAAGGTGATGATGAAGATGTTCTTGAAAGTGATGATGACCATGAACAAGCTGATGATGAAATAATTGATTCTGACAATCAAGGGACAAATGATGATGAAGAAGAGTCTGATAATGAGTTTGTACATACTCTTGAAGACTATGTACCAACTGATGATGAAACGAATGATGAATCTAAGGATGTTAATGAAGAAGAGTATGATAGGATTGATAAAGATTTGTATGGTGATGTAAACGTTAGATTGACAGATGCTAAGCAAGATGATGAAGGGAAAAGGGATGCATATATGACAGATGTTGCACATGTACAAGTTAAGCAGACACAAGAACAAACAACCAGCGTACATGAAGATAGTGATCTAGTAATGGCAAGTGTTCAAGGTCAGAATGTGGAAAAAGCGACAATAACTACTACTCCTGCCATACTTCGCTACTACTGAGGTACCTCTATTTAGTCAAGTCACTCTGTTTCATCCAACTATACTAGTGCATTCCTCAACCTTGAGAATCTTCTTTCTACAAAACTAGAAGTGGATTCTATGCTGGACATTAATGTTCAACATGAAGTTCCACATACTTCACCACTTCTCACCATCCATGTTTCTCTAATCCCTGAACACACTGTTTTCAATCCATCTGAAACAGTCACAACTGCCTCAGCAACAAAAATTTCTTCCCTTCTTTCCTCACTCTTTCTTTCTCTTAAACAATCAACACCGATCCCAACACCAACAACACTGAAGCAACAACCTCACCCACTGCTATTCCTGACTCTGAAACCCTTACTGTTCTCCATCAAATAATTGCTAGTTTGGAGAAAGATGTAAAAGAGATCAAAGATGTTGATAACTCTACAAAAGTTATTTCAATAATCAAATATGAAGTTCCACATGCTGTAAAAGAGTACCTTGGATCAAGTCTGGACGATGCTCTGCATAAGGTGATTCAGAGAAACTTTGTAGACATCATTAAGGAACACCCTGATCCAGCTAAGATTGTAGAGAGACTCAAGCAGCGATATGCACCTTAAAAAAGTACTAAAGACATCTGAAAAATCAAGATGGAGCATGCTAGCAAACAGTATGTACCTAAGTTTACAATTACCTCATATGATACCACTACACTTGAAGAATTTGATCAGAAAACTACCTTGTTATTCAACAAAAGTCCTAAGCACAGAGCTCTATATCATGCTCTCATGGAGTTAATCCTTGAGGATGAAGATGCTATAGACAAAGGTGTTGCTGATGAATTGAAGAAAAGGAAACCAGATGATGCTGATAAAGATGAAGGCCCTTCCGTTGGATTAGACCGAGGGTTAAAAAGACAAAGGACAAGCAAAGGAACTAAAACCTTAAAGAATAGGTCTGCTACAAAGGACTCTTCTAAAGGAAAATCTCCAGCCACCTCTTTAAAGTCTTCTAAATCTGGCAAGTCTGCTAAAGATCAAGTTGTTGAATCGATCTCTGTGCAAGACTCTGACAATGCTGAATATGATGATGCTGACTATGCTGATATGCCAATGGATCAAGGAGAAGACTTGGATAACACTTATGAACAACCCAACGATGAGTTTGTTCACAAGAATGACTGGTACATAAACTCCATTAGTGACGCTTCTCCTAGTCCTGAATGGAATGAAGGCAAATTAATTAATGACGGGCCAGAACAAAGTTGGCTTAATGATATGGCTAAAGCTACAAAACCTCCTCTCACCTTTGATGAGCTGATGCATACTCCAATTTACTTCTTTGCCTTTGTAATGAACCGTCTCAAGATCGACAATCTAACAAAAGAAATTCTTATAGGACCAGCTTACAATCACCTGAAAGGAACCTATAAAAGTTATGTGGAGTTAGACTACACTATGGAAGAATGATATCGTGCTTTGTCTGAACAACTTGACTGGAACAATCCTGAGGGTCATCGTTGTCCCTATGATCTTACCAAACCACTACCTGTGCAAATGTCGTCTCAAGGTCGTCAAATTATCCCAGCCGACTTCTTCTTTAACAATGACTTGGAATACTTAAGAGGAGGAAGTAATGACAAGAAATACACAGCCTCTATGACAAAGTCTAATGCTGCAAGGCATGAGTTAAAGGGCATTGAAGACATGGTTCATAACCTATAGATTCTGGTAAAGGTTGTTTATGACATATACGATCTTTTGGGAATTTCTCACTAGCGAATCAGTGTCAAGGTGAACGAGTGGTATGGGTATGCTTACTTGGAGGAAATTGTTGTTAAAAGAGTAGATAAAAAATTATACACTTTCAAGGAAGGTGATTTTAAGAGACTGCATCTAAACGACAATGAAAACATGCTACTTCTTGTTGTTCAAAACAAACTACACAACCTCGATACGAATGTCGTGGTTCATTTGGAAATGAACTTACGTATGTTTGCACGAAGGACGATTAATCAGGCAAGGGTTGAAGACCTTCAGCTGGGTGTAGTATGTTACCAAAAGAAGATTAACCTCAAAAAGCCAAGAACTCAAGATGTAGATATGTCCCGCAGACCAGCGTATACCACTCTTTCAGACCCTCAAGGTGTGATCTATGAAGACCAGTTGAAACGAAAAAGATTCATGTATGCTGACGAGCTTCACAAGTTTAGTAACGGCACTCTCATTTCAGTTCGTAACACTCTCTCTTAAATTCTTCACGATTTACACTTGGGGTATAACACATCCATGAGGAGGAGGCAATGGACCACATTGGATCAGCAAAGAACCCGCATCATGATCAAAGCCATCAATCAAAAGCTGCTGGATAGACGAATCATAAGGAGCTTGGAAAAAAATTGTTGGTGGTAGGAACTACGAGGAAGACCTCATACTGCTTCAGCGGACAATATGACTTTGTCATACTTTGTTCTTCTATTACAGGTCATTCTCTCATAATTATAAATTTTGTGAATATGCAAATAAGTAGTGTTAGACTAAAAATAGGCATATATAGTGTTTGAGTACGAATTTTCAAGAATTTCTTAGTAAATTCAATTTTTTTCAAATTAACGTACTCAAACACCATATTATACCCTCAAAAATTAAGGGGTAGCATTAAAATATTCCTAATACGACTTATTATATATAATCAAAACATTTTTCTCCCCAAATAAGTTTTATACATATTTGAATCAATTGTTATCCAAAAATATCAAAGTCAAAAGCTTTAACTTTAAAACGTTCCACTCCTATGAGGTACAAAAAAAAATTGCCATGATAAGGTGTGTAATCTTTCTTAGAGATCTTGATGCACCAATTGAACAGTTTCCATTCCCAAGAGCAACTAAGGCTACAGATGTAGGATCTTATAGTAGAAAGAGGTGTAAACTTTTCTATTTTATAGTTATGGTTTGGTTTAAGAGCTCTTACTTTTACTTTGAATCACGATTCGATTAGTATTTGCAGCTTTTAGAAATGAAGTCAAGTGATGTTAGATGGTTCAATGGAAGGGTGTCTTTAAAATGCTTCTTTGTTATAAACTTTGTTGGTTAGAATATATCCTATAAGGAATGCAAGTAGTAAGGATTGTGTATTTCTGCTCTTGATCTTGAGTGTTAAACATTGTTGCAACATAAAGCGATTGCACTTTTGTTATCACAGTATAGAGGAATCTTATTAAATTTAAGCCCATAGTCTGTTAGTTGTGATCTCATCCATAAGATTGGAGCACAACACCCAGATAAAGTAATATATTCAACCTCTGTACTAGAGATAGCAGTGCTCTTTTTCTTTTTGGATGACCAACTGACAAGTTTATCCCCCTAAAATTATGCACTTCCAGATGTGTTGCTTCTAGTATCTTGACACCCAGCTGGCCTAAACCTCTACCCCCCTAAACCATCCTCCCCAATCTTTTCTGCTTCTACATATGCTTTTGAGTATATGAGGAATCTTTCGAATACCAAAGACCCATATCACTGGTTCATTTCAAGTATCGAAAGATCCTCTTACGGCTGAAACACCTAAACACAACAGCTTCATCCCAAATCCCCCCAAACAACTAAAGTTAAGTGGATTTTGTGGTAAGGCTTTGCAAGATACCGGGACAAACATGCACACTACAAATACAAGGGAGGGTCTGCTGGATGTAAGATACATTAAGGACCAACCATACACGGTAAGTTGTAGGAATAAACTGGTTTCCCCTATAGATCTTCATCCAGTTTACTTTTGTCTACCATGTCAACGGGATCACTATATTGCATACCATATTTCTTTATTATTTTAAGAGCACAGTTAGACTGGTTTATAAAGATGCCTCTGGGACTTTGGAAATTTTGAAGTCCAAGAAAGAAAGACATTTTGCCCATCATCGACATCTTAAATTTAGAAGACATTATTTTAGCAAATTCATCACACATAGGATTAGTAGAGGCAAATATTATATCATCGACATAAATTTGTACCAATAAGATGTCGCCTGCTTTCCTGGTGAATAGTGTTGGATCGACTGCACCTTTAGAGAATTTGGTGATAGTAGGAAAAACTGGACAATTCCATGTCATACCAGCGCGTGGAGCCTTGCTAAGACCTAAAGTGCCTTTTTGGAGCCTGTACACGTGTTTTGGGATTTTGTCTTGATCTACAATTCTTCCGGTTTTGGACTAACATAAACCACTTCCACGTAGCTTCATCTTTCAAGGATAGCAAGTTTTGACATCCATCTGGTAGATTGTCATGTTCTTATTGGTAGCATTTTCAATGAAGATATGAATGGCTTTTAGTATGTCAACAGGTGCAAATGACTCCTCGAAATCAATCCCTCCTCTTGACGGTATCTTTTAGCAACCAATCGAGCATTGTTTTTAGTACACCCCCAAGTTCGTCTTTCTTGACTTTGTAGATCCACTTTAGTTTGATCAACATAACAAGATCTGGACAATGTACTAATTCTCAAACTTGCAGTCGCTCAAATTCATGTATTTCTTCTTGCATGGCTTCAATCTCAAAGGATTCGAGCATTGCTTCTTTAAAATTCTTCGATTCAACTGAAGTGAGAAAGACATCAAAATAACACCAGATAGCGTTAGTCTTAAGTTGCTTTCTTGTGGAGACTGATCGAGAAGGATCTCCAATCACATTTGCTAATGGATGATTCTTAGTCCATTTACCAAGAAGATTTAATGGAGTGTGGGATGACCGCACATTTGATGACGATCTTTGAGAAGTCGAGTCTTCATAAAGAGTTTCATGAAGTGTATCATCATGAAAGTGTGACAACCGTCGGTGCCATAACTAACTTTTAGTCTTAGAGGCTTTAGATAGCAAACAAATTAGAGAAGACTTCAACATATCATCTAGGAAAATAGTGTACAAATTTGTGTCTCTTGATCCAGAGATTAAATCAGCACCTTCTAAATTATGAACATAGCATCTTCTAACTTCATCCCAACCCTTGGTTAAACTCGAATGAGGATGTGATCGAACACACATGTCTATTCCGTCGTTACGGCTATGTATGTGTGATTCAACTGCCTTGTTGGTGTGGTACTTTTGGTGAAAGATTGTTAGAATGATCAAACCCTTTAAGCCTTTATAAAAAAACCCAATTTTACTTTATAAACTTGTTACTCCTTAGCTCTAGTGGTGGAGATGTGTATCCTTGCCAAGCTTATGATAGAATACTCGTCACAACCGAGCAATTGAGCGAATTAGTTACATGTTACCACATAGATTAGTTGAGTGATTTGAGTGTTTTCATCTTCCTATTTCATGAGGTGTTTGGTTGTGTACTTGTAATTGATCAAATAAATGCTTAAACGGAAAAAAAATCCTTAGGGATACATTTTCATAAACTTCTAAAGGCTACTTGAGGACAAGTAGGATTCAAGTGGGGGGATATTTGATGACATCAAATAACGTCACTTTTATAGCATCATTTATCCCATGTAAATAACCCATTTTGTATGATTATTGCAAGAATTGTTACTTAATCATTTGAATTTGAGAATTGCAGTAGTTATGGAGTACTTGGTAAAGATTAGCTAAAGGCACACATTCTGGACGCTATAAACAAAGACATTTGAAGTAACTGACTCTAAAATCTATACGCCGTATTCCATCAAGATAAGATACGTCGTAATGGGTGTCTGCACTTTACATGAAACCACGAAGACTCAAAGACCAATACGCCGTATCCAGGAGACTCCTGTTAGCCTCAAAATATCGAGTCAAACAAGGAAGCTCATTTCAAGGTTCAAGACCTTGCTTAGGGGAGATTGTTAGCCTCAAAATATTGAGTCGAACAAGGAAGCCCGGTCACTCAACGAGGAAGCTTCGGTCTTTATTTAATATATGTTTTAATAGGCTAGTTACGGGTATCGGGCTAGTTATTTAATCTAATATTGTATACGTTGTGGGCTAAGGTCCAAGTAATCCCGAGCCCAGCCCATTAGCATTAAACCACACGGTCCAAGTGTTGGTATAAATACCCCTCTCCAAGTGTGGAGAGGGTGTTGGTTCTCATTTGTATTTTCTCATACATTATAATCAACCATCTTTTTTCTTCTCTCTACCCCTCTCTTTAACCTCTCTCTAAATTTTCTTATCATTCTTCTCATCTTTATTTCTTGTTCATAATGGTGAAGTGAAAGTGTTCTTGGTTCTAACAATTGGTATCAGAGCCAGGTTAAAATGTAAGAAATTGGCAATCATCCATGAGTAGTTCGTGTATCGAATAGAACTTGTTAACACAACAGAACAAAACCTAGGAATCAAAAGCCTTTCTTGAAGTCAAAAGACTTGGCATGTCCTACATGCAAACAGTGCATTTATAGTCCAAATCATGATGAGTGCATCTTAAAATACCTCACAAAGGTGAATTCCCGTGCCTCTGTACAGAAAAAGGATGCACAATACCATAAGACAACAAAGAGATATATACCCGTAAAAAAGAAAAGCGAATCTAAGAATCATGGTAGACAGATCCCTATAGGACAAAGGTTTTCTCCAAATAAGTCCTCTGATGTGTATCTAAAAACAACGCCTCCTAGATCTGGTCTTACATGGAAACCAACGGGTAGAATCTTTACTCAAGTTGGTCTTAAGTGGATTCCCATTAGAAAGTCAGTTGAAACCCGCTACAACACGAATGATAGTGCTTCACCATTAGGAAAGAAAACACATAATCCTAACACTATTATTTGTGCAAACTCTTTATCTTTGAGTGCAGGTACTTCAATGGCTTCTGAACCCATCTCCTCAAAGGGTTCTTCAAATGTAAATATTCTATCAACATCTTCTTTGTATAAACATTCTATTTTTAATTATGTTAGAAAATATTTTTGAAAAAGAAAGTACAAAAATATAAATCTTCAAAAAGAAAAATACAAAATTAAAAAATCTTAAAAAGAAAATACAAAATCAAAAAAACAAAAAATTTCCAAAAAGAATCTTCTCGACATGTCTCTTGGAATCGATAACATTTACGTACCTAGAAATGTTGATTAACATCGACACGGGCGTGTAAATGAAGTTCGAGCAAGAGTTTCAAATGCTTTCAAAACATGTCATTTATATTTTTCTTGATGTCTTGTTATTAAATGACAGATAACAACCCGATCTTTAAATAAAGGAAAGTATGCAATCATGTACATTTATCCTCACAACGAGAAGATAACAACTTCTCGGACTTGAGCTGACACAAAAAGTCAATTCAAAAGACATTCAAAGCCCTTCGAGCTCAAGTAACATTGGTTTTTACAAAACACGTTGAACACAATTTTTCAAGAATTTCTCAAAAGGTTCTTCAAAATCTTTCAAAATTGTATGTTCGACACTCCCTCCTCATGATCTTTTAAAAGTTGAATCATTTTTTATAAGTAAATCAATTTTTGAGGGGGAGATTTTAAAACAAAGTTTTAATGTGTTTAGGCACATACTCACATGTCTATTTACATAACTCATGCTGTAACAATTTTCTCCTCATAGAATTTTCAAGTTAAATTTTAATCACATGGTATTTCAAAAACTAAGAGAATTAGTATTTAAAATAAGGGGAGAAATGTAATTAAAATGTGATCTTGAAAATAATAAGTGATCAAAATGACTCAAAGTGCTGTTTATACTCTTCGGAAAAGGTTTTATGGTTACGGTCTTATACCCAACAACATCTTAATTTCACGATGATTCTGAAGTTATAAGGTGGTTAGGTTAGGAATCAATCCTATGATCCAACCAGAACCGGAGGATCTACCCAAGGATAATCCAAAGTTAGAAATAGCAGTCCTTAGGTATGATTGCGAACAAAATGAGCCTAATATTGCAATGCTTCTGACATGCGTACGATTTTATAAAAATTGTTGAAGTTTAATATATATTAAAAAAAAATGATTTTCAAAACGCACCCTGAACTTTAACCCATTTACAACTTTTTTTATATAACAAACTTTATTCATCAAATATGAAACGCATATCTATCGATTCATTCAGAAAAAAATGTCATTGAAAAGATTTATCAAACCTGGAGCGCATTTCTATCGAATTGTTCGAGAAAAAAAAATGTCACTGAAAAGATCGTCGAACTGCGAACAAAACGACCCTAATATTGTAACGCTTCTCACATGCGTATGATTTTATAAAAAATGATGAAGTTCAATACATATTTAAAAATATTTACGGAAATAGTCTTTGAGGCTATCGGTTCGTTGCACGGTGAGTCCCAACGACTGGTGTAACATTTCACATTTTCAGTTCATTTCCCGACTCAATTATTTTCATTATTTATTTTTAGGGTTTTACGCGTCCGCTTTTAATTATTATCTTATAGTTAAATCGCGTAAACTAAAAATCATCATCCAACGTAAACGGACACCAAACAAGTTAAAGTTTACATCAAGCAAGTGTTATATGATTATTAAGAATATAATTTATAACCTTTTATATTTTATTTTTATTGGTTACGTAAAACGCTTACGTTTCGCAATAAAATACATTTAGACATACCCGGGAAATACCTAGACTTATCTAGACTCAAACCAATACCCACTTTTATTCCCTAAACACAAAAATTGTACAATTTTGTGTCATTAAGCCTATAGGGGCCGGTTATGATTAAACATAACACAAACATAAGGCAAACATTATATACTTTTAGTTATTAACCAACTTAAGTACATAGAAGCTCATATATCTAAACATTGTCTAATCATGTGTACCCTAACTCAAATCCTAGGCGTCCAATGGTGTGGGAAGGAGCAAAAATCACTTACATACCCTTACAACATGTACCCTTAACCCATAGCATACCATAGTTAGTTTAAGGATGAATGTTTAGTTAGTTTAAGGTTAAGGAAAACTTAAACACTAGCACACTTTGCCTTGTTTTTCTTTCATTTCACACGGCACAAGGACCATTGGGTAATACACACAAATCTTGGCTAAATCTTGTACAACATAGGATTAATTAAGGCAATGTACTTAACAAATCTTATACAAGATTTGTATCTTGTGTTTCCCTCTCTTTAGCCAACTCGTCACCCACACATACAACCTAACAAATCTTGCATAATCTTGTACATCACCAAATTCATTAATACTTGTACTTAAACAAGCTTAAACTTCCCTAAAAACCACCTAAGCATGTACTTAAACTACTACTCCTCTCTAGCAAAGGAGACATGGTTTTAGGAAGTGGTATAGAGATATTTTCTCTATAAATAGGAAGACTCACAACTAAGAGTGTTTACACACTCACACATTTAACAACACTCTAGCAAAAATTATCTTTGTCCTTGCTTTCGGGTCATACCACAGCCGAGACACAACTTGCACAAACACGACACCACAACTCACAAACAAAGGGTCTAAGGTATAGCCTAGTGATCTATAAGCTAGAGTTATACGTTTAAGGGTTTGAAAACAAGGAGGATTCAGGTTTAAGCTAGGACTTGGGCTATACCATTCGGGTTTATTACTACACTACACGACACTACCCTTCAAGAAGCTAGGACCCTTATAAGTGTCTTAGCTTGTGTTCATACTTAAGTTTCATGTTTGCTTCATGTGTCATAAGGCATGGTTATTATGTGTTAACAAGCTAAACATGGGTCATGCCTAGCATGACACAACCCATGTCCACGTCTTATAATATTCAACATATATAGACTTGTATGGTGAACCAAAATCCATAAGGCGCGTAACCAAGATCTTGTGTATAAGCATGAATGCTTAAACGTGACATACACACGTAAAATGTTTAGCCGAGAGGTTTGATAACTTGTTTGGAAACGGAAACACTTTCATGTCACGTATCATAATACTTAACAACTCGTCTTGCTCAATAAAGGATGTGTACACTATAGTATATGCGAACTAGGGTTGTTTAGGATATGTCGAAATAAGTTAGCAAGACCATAGCCGCGTCTTGTGTCCAACACGAGCTCAAACAAACTCTAACGAATTTGTTAACTCACTGATGGGTTGTATGATACGAGCTAAGTTAGAAGTTAATACTGCCAGGCTTAAGAGTTAGTACTGCTAGCAGAGTTAGTACTGCTAGCAGAAGTTAGTACTGCTAGCAGAGTTAGTACTGCTAGCAGAGTTAGTACTGCTAGCATATTGTTAATACTGCTAGTGTATTAATAATACTGTTTTTGACAATTCTGAACTTAAGGGACTGTTTGGAACTCATAAGAACCTAAAATGTAATTTTTGTAAAATAGAGGGACTAAACGTATCAACATGGAAACTCAAGGGTGTAAACGGTAAATATTCTATTTTAAGTATAGGGACTGTTTTTGCCACTAATGAAAACCTAAAGGTATCTTATATAATTAAGTGATTTAAATGAACACACATGGTATAGGACTAGTCGTGGTATAATACGGGTACTTATATAACTAAAGTCACGCGAATAATAAATAGGTGTATTTATTATTAATACTTAAACACCTTGTAAACTTAAAAGTATATAGTCGTACATCTTCCCAAGAGCAAACGAGGAAAACGAATACAATAAACGTGTACATCACCACACAAGTGATAACAGTATATATATAAATTAGCAAATTATTGTAGTTTATACATGAAGTCGTTAGCCTAAACTTGTAGACTAAGACTGGCCATATTTACTTAGGTATTTGACGGTGCGATTCACTTACCATACTTGGGTATATTACCATTCACGGAGGACTACTTACTAAGGTGAGTTCATAGCCCTATGTTTTACTATATCAATGATTTACAACTTTTGGGGTGAGAATCATGCATTGTTTTTCAAATTAGATGCAAGTGTACATTTTATTATGATTACGTGTTTGCCTAAGTAGCGATAACCCACTGTACCCATTATCATGAACTATCAATTACTTTGTGTGAGCGTGAATTTTATAAATAGATCTATTTGGGATTGACATCCCCATCCGGGTGAGTAGCTCTCACTGGTGTCACGGAGTGAACCAACGGATGTATACCATGTCAGATTTGGGATGTTGCGGGTTAGAACATCATCAAGGGCAATGTTGGCAATTTATATTGCAATTCATACATGTCGAGCTTTAGTGTCATGAGCTTAGGGAAACGTAATTACACTTTGTGATGTTTGCATCTGTTGCATTATCATACACTTGTAATCTTGCGGTCCTACATTATATTTACATAAACCTATGAATTCACCAACTTTATGTTGACGTTTTAAAGCATGTTTTCTCAGGTCAATGAGGCATGGGGTGCTAAGGATACATTGGGGATACTCTTTTGGGGAGTCATTCATAAAAGATTTGGAGTCATTACATCTTGGGATTTTCGTTATGATCTAAAATCTTTGTTATTAAATGTTTAACAATTTAAGCCGTTGCGCTTTGTATTAAACAATTTCAATAAATCTAATGTATCGTATTCTAAACGACTCTCTTAGTGGTCGTTCTTATATCTTGTGCTATTGATCTATGAAGTAATGCTCCCGGACTCATTATTCTGCTGCGACCTAATTTGGGGGTGTTACAATGTGGTTCACGAGGATCATGCATATAAAGACAAACCTGTTGTACAACATAAGATAAATCAGGGCGCATAAAATTAAGGTACTAAAGAGCCCCAACAAGACTACGATATAAAGTAGGAACAGTAACAGGATCGCCCTGTGGTCCAATTTTGGACTCGGTATCAACATGAGTTTTGCACGGATTACAGTGCTGCATATGAGCTCTCTCAAGAATCTCTTTAGCAAATTTGGATTGTGATAAAAATAAACCAGATGCAGTCCGCTGAGTAGAAATACCAAGAAAATAATTAAGAGCGCCAAGATCTGTCATCGCAAACCCGCCATGAAGAGAGCTAATAATACGTTGTATCAATGCTCTAGATGATGCAGTAAGTATAATATCATCCACATATAATAATAGATAAGCAATGTCAGGTCCAAAATGATAAACAAATAAGGATGCATCGGTTTTACTATGTTGAAAACCAATCCGAGTAGCAAAGCTAGCAAAACGCTGATACCAAGACCGAGGAGCCTACTTAAGACCATATAGTGATTTCTGCAAGTGACATACATAATCAGGTCTGGTAGAATCAACAAAACCGGGAGGCTGATGCATATAAACCGTCTCAGATAAATGATGATTGATGTGTTATTAAAGCTTTAAATTTATAATACTAGTTTTATCCGATTCCAACTAACATACGGGTAAAGTATAAACCCCCGTTTATAGTATAGGTTTAGTGTAAGACCATGTCGTTCCACGGGATTGGTAATTCTTAGAAAGGGTCGATTATATTATGAAAGGGTAAATCTTATAGACTGTCACGATCTAAAGATTTCAAGGTACTTCAAGATATAAAGATGATGTTGTTTGGGAGAACAAGAACAAATATGGATAAACTTGGATGGATAATGGTTCAAGAATTAAAGTATAATCGATAAAGAAACGGGTAGTTTACTAAAACGATTGTCTATTTGTTATAATCAAAAATCCTTTTGGCATTTACTTTGATTACAAAAATGCTTTAAGTTCAATTCAAGTTTGGAAATAATAAATACAAACTTTCTTTAACCGAAAGTATTCGTATACATGTGTTTAATCATTAAGACTTTTATACTACTGTTTAATAATTAATATTGTTAGCCCAATCCTCAGCAATTCTAAGATCAAGTTGTCATAGACAAACAACTTGGAAACCAAACATATAGAGTCGGAGTCTTTTGACCTATATCCGATCTAGTATGATGATTAAATGACTATTTAAGAATCCAGGTATAAAAACATCAAGTTTATATTTAGTTAATTCTAAAATTCAATAGTTCATCCAAGTTTAATCCATAATTCCTTCATGATCCCCAAACAAACATGTTAAACTACTCCATATTCATCAATTCAAAACACATAACAAGCATGAAACAATTTAGAATTCATAATAATAAAGTAGAGAAATGTGTTATACCAAACTCAATAGCAAAATATATTGATCTCAACGTTTCCTTCAAGCAAAAAATCCAACATACCCTGGAAATTCAACTATAACCACTATAACACCTCCTTAACACAATCTTTTGAGATCAAATGGTACTTTCCTCTACTAAAACCTGGAATGTGATGAAGAATAAGGTTTATTCTTTAACAATTCCCTAAGAACAACTTCCTAACTATTGAGAAATGATTATAGATGATTAGAATGAAGAATGGGATGCCTCTAACCCTGAATTTCGTGCTCTATTTATACTTGATGATGGTGCATTAGTTGCTAAAGTTTAGGAGTGAAAGTTTGCACAATCATTGCAATCATTTATGACTTAGGAGTAACTGCAGGAGAAGTGCGCCGCACAAGGAAAATTGTGCGCCGCACTTGGTGTGTTATTAAATGGCATTTATTTCGTCTTAAAGTACGCCGCACAAAAAGATTTGTGCGCCGCACTTTGGCTTCGTTCATTAACTCCTCCTTGGATTTTCTTCTAGATTCTTCATATAACGACCATTAGTGCATTTAATGGGATTCTTTTGCATGTTCAGTCCTCTTTTCTATTTTTAGTCCTGAAATGAATATTACACAACAAACAAGCAAACTTTGCGATATTTCATGCGTTAACATATATTTTTAATGTATTTTCGAGGGATATTTTTATGTATATTTGGAGCGTTATCAAATCCCCTCATACTTAGCTTATTGCTTGCTCTCAGAAATGAGGTGAACAAAGCAACTCACGAATTTTCATAGATGAGTTTCTTTTTCACACTCGCTTAATTTAGTAAAATGGATAGTAAACAGAAGTCACTCATACGTGCAGTCATGAAATGTTCAAATTACCATAGGCTTGTATAAAAAACTAAATTTCACCGACATGGCGTAAGCACCAAACATAAACATCAAAGGAGGTATATTATTTAGTGATATTATTTATTATTTGTTGAAAAAGGTTTGTAACAAAATCATAATTCACCTTATCCGTAATGCATCCAACTTATTCCTTCACATCATTTTTTTTACCAAACTCACTTTATCTTGGGGGAAACTTGCTTTCCCCCCATACTTAGGATAAGCGTACTACTTCAACGAACTTAGAAGTTTGCAACCTTTGCACTTCATTTAAACAACAATACCAACATTTACGTTTTTTAATTCGCACGGATAAAATTTCAGATAATTTTATTATAAATCTTTTTGAACAAACTTATTGTTTACTTATATTTATATTTTTATCAACTCTTAATTAGTAAAATGTTTATAACACGCGAACGTATTTCTACTGCGGTCTTATAAAGATTTCAAGCACAACTTCTAGAATTAACAAATTACCGACACACTCATATAATTTTAAATCGATATCAATGCTCCAGAAAAGGCGACAAAACTACATATACACAGCCGTAACGATGGATGAGATATCTGCAATTGCTCACTTCTTAACTCGAGAAAGCTAAAGATAAAAATCATCTTAGGTATCAAAGATAGATACCTGAATTCTTAAGATCTAAACCTCACAATTTTTTCTGGATGGTATAAATATGCTAGTGATGTTATCAATCCAGAGTCAGATTGCTTATATGTGATCAATAAAATGCTATTTTTAAAAATTTCTTTTTAACTTTTCCAGTTTATCTTCCCCCATACTTAATATGAGTATTGTCCTCAATGTGAAAATAATATAGAGAAAGATAAAATGAGAAAGTGAAATAATACTTTTCAATTGTGATTGATATTCTGAATCTTTGGTTCACGTCATTTCTGCTTCACGTCTTTCTTTTTTTTTCTTTTTCCTATTACGAATAAAAACATTGCACAAACAAATAATAATAATAATTCTAATTAATTATTAATAGAAAGTATGATAATATTGTTCTTAATGCCAACAGAGGCATTTTACACACCACAATAATAATAATAATAATTGTTTTTAGAGAAATTGTTTTAGAACATAAGTGACCCAAAGCATGCGGTTACGAAACCAACTCGTGTCGTCTTGACACTACTCATCATCATCCTGCTGCTGCTGCTGATACTGTTATGGATACTGTGGTGGCAGAGGTGGGTACTACGGATAGTACTGATCATAGTGTGGCTGAGCATACCTAGGTAGGTTGTAGGCTCCCTGTATTGGAACACTATAAACCCCATCCATGTACTCGAACACTCCCTGGTACCTGTCCCAGTGATATGACTGCCTATACTCCATCCGCTCTATTGCCTCTTGGCGTATCTCCATCCTACCCATCCTATCATACAATTCATGCATAGATGCTCTCGGAAGTCTAGGAATACCAACTCTAGGTACTCCTTGCTGTGGATCCTTGGGAATAAGCTTACCATCAGAGTTGATCAAATCTCTAAGTGTAATCGTATCCAGATCTCTATAATAAATTGGAGCACTTAAACTCCTTACTACATCCTCTATCAACACCCTGCATTTCCTAGCAATCTTTAAGATGGACTGACCACAACAAATTTGACTTTCTTTTTGAGTTCCAGCTCCCTTCCTCTTCATCCATCTTGCAATCACCCAAGCTACATTTGCATACCCATTTTGGTGTCTAGCATCAAACATACTCAAGAGCCATAAATCATTCTTCTGAATCTTATCATACCCAGTCGTCCTAGGGAGGCTCCTGTTATTTGAAGAACATTGTAAACCAAAGCCATTTATTATGCTCAAACACTCCCTGTTATTGAGCTCCTGGGGGGGGAATTGTGGTGTATTCACTCGTAATATGCTGTTGCATATACTGCATCCCGCTATCTAGTTGCCTCTTTGGTTTGGTTTTGTGTTGTTTGTGTATCTCTATCTTACCCATTTCTTTTATAGTCATACAATATCCGTTGCCCATAGATGCGTCTCGGTGGTCTAGGGATACAAATCTCATAGGTACACCCGGCTGTGGATCTTTTCAAGAATGGTGCCTAACATCAGAGTTCGATCAAATATCTAAGTGTATAGTAGTGTATGTCCATGATGCTTCTCACAAGTATTTGGTTGACATATAGTTTTCATTTGTCAAAGAAGGCAATCAAAGCTCTTACCACATCCTCTAGTCTACGCCTATGCATGTTCCTAGCAATCTGTGAGGGATAAATGTCCTGGCAAATTTGAGTTTTCGTTTTTGAGGTTCCTAGCTCATTTCCTCTTCATCATTTCAATCACGCCGACCAAAACTACATTTGCATACCCCTTTGGGTTGTCTGAGGCATAAACATACTCAAAAGCCATAAATCATTCTTCTGAACCTTGTCATATCAGTCATCCTTTGACACAAACCATAAGTATATCATGTTTTTGTGAATTACCTTTTTAAATTAGGTTCTTGATTAAGTAGCAGTTATGACCCTCCTTAGATTAAACGACCATAGGTATTCCTCTTCGCTAATGCTTTAACTAATATTATCGCTGAGCGCATTTAACAATGCCCATCACTACGTGCGAAACCCCCTCCCCACCCCCCATCTTCAAAGTAAACATTAAAACCTCCTCCTCAAGCTCACTGTTTTGTTTAGTTCTCCAACCTTCGTGCCCAAACTCTACAAGGTTAAAACTACGAGCGACGTTCCACCACGTCTAAACGTGATGGAGTTCTTTCTTAAGTTTTGCAACTTCTGATGTCATCATTCACTAAACTTTTCCTCAGAAATTCATAAGTACAATTAAAATCGTGGCAAAGCTCTTGGCATTTAAATTGGCTCATTAATATTAGAAAAAGTCTAATCCAAGCCACCGAGTAAAATTTTCTTCAAATACCTATTCTGAGCTTCATGCAACACTAAAATTCTTCAACATGTAATCAATCTCTCACATGCAACCAACCTACATTCTGTTTAGCAGAACATACCAGTTCCTACGAATGAACCAAAGCGATGTAAAATATGTCTGAAGGAAGCAATTTGAGCGCCAATCTAGTGTTGTAAACTAGGTCGTTTGCAATTTCTATATGGTGATCCATTCTTGCTACCCGCAGCAAGAACGTCATGTGGGAACTTGTGGATGCAAATTACCTCTTCACGGTTTCATGTTGTATTATGAAGCGTGTTGGATCGTATGACGCCAGCTCCTCATCATCGTGTCGTATTCCCCTTAGTTGACACAATAGAAAAGCAATCAACAATACAATGTATAGTTATGTTAGAAATGATTTTGGTATAGTTTTTGGTCCTGTTATGATGATTTTTGATACATTCTGTTTACATTCTGAGGTCAGAAATGTGCGCGTACTTCCCTGGGTAAGTTACGTCTCGTTAATTGTTGTGGAAAAATAGGACATAAGTGCGATGGTTTTAGGAGTCCAAAACCGGCGTATCTTCTCTGGTGCTGTGAAAAAATTATAGTGAATTTTTATGATTGTTCCAATTAATTATTTTTAAAAGAAAATTTCTAATAGTGAACAGTACATTTAGATTTATGTTTAGTTATTAAGCATGACATGCATCGAATAACTTTTTAAATATCCCAATCAGGGGGTTTAATATGTTTAATACGAAAACAGTGATTTTAGATTTTTCTAATTATTATTATAAACCTAATGACAAGAAATTATAAACAAATTGATTAATAATAAAAAGTTATTTGATTTGATATTATACATATCCTTAGGCATGATTAAATGATTGACGGATTGATCTTTGAAAACTTTTTCTTTGTTTTTATGAGAACCCCGGCGGTTTTGGTGAGTGTGTGAGTGTTTTTTTATAATGGTTTAAAATCGTGTTTGGCAAGTTTTATCTATGATAACAATCCGCTCAAAAAGTCGGCCGTACTTTTCTTTTTCTGATTTTATTTTGCACACTCACTAATTGAACATAATTTCATTTATATTTGTTATTAATAACTATACATAGGGATTTAATACCCAGTCAACAATTCAAATGTAATCCAGTTATGGTTTTATACAAAATGATTTTTGTTTATGTCATAACATAAAAAGTTAAAAAACAGGAGTATATTAGTTACTCGCCTATTATGTCCAACTTGTGCAGTCTTACATTCCATAATAAAAACCAGTTGGGTGACATGAGACGTCTGAACTTGTTGGTATTTTGTAACTCTCTGTCGTTTTTCGCGTTTGTTGTAAATCCTTGCTCAATATAAATATTTCAATAGGAATCAGTTTAGCTTAGCTCAGTCGTCGGTTTGCGCCTGTCGCTTGTCTTTGTCTCTTCTTTGTTTATACGAGCCCTTAATAGATCAGGCTTCTCAATTGACTGTTGCTTTAAATGGCACTGGTAATGAATCATAGGAAAACTAACTGCCCTTTTCTTCCAAACGCTAATTTTTCAGAAGGATGTTACGTTATACGGTTTGTATCAGCTTAACAATTACCGCTCAGTTGCTGGATTGTTACTCATTTTAGTACGGTGCAGGCTTTTGGTTCCATAGTAGCGGTGCTTGTTCCAAAATACTTATCTCCTCTTTTATCTGGTATAATTCTTTCTCGTCATCACTTATCACGTTTTTGCATTTCTCAGTAGCATGGAACTGTATCTGCTCTAGCAACGTGAAGGTTTTTGGTTGGGCAAGAAAAACCCATGCAAAGGTTGAGAAAAGTCTCTCTCAAGAGTATATTCGGACGTTTATACCACCTATCGTACGTGAGAATCCCTCTCGACCTCAAACGCCAATACTATTGGTGAATTCACGATTCAATCGGGTAGATATCTAAGATTAAGAAATCTTTACAGCAATCAAGGTAAGTGGGACCCCGACTTGACAGGGAGACAATTTGTGAGCATCCCCGCCATGAGCGTCTACTGAGTGTGATTTAGTGCATCGTGATTATCCTCTATCCACCTTCTTTCATTTCTTCTCTGCGCTTAACTGTTCTCATAGATTCGATAAAGGGCGATAGTTTTTTTTACCCGAAAGTCTAAGTATCCTAGCATCGCATTTTCGTTTTAACAGCCCTCAGTCTTATGGGAAATTTGAATGACTCCAGGGGGTCGTCTTTTGTCTTTTAACGCTTCTCCCGTAATCTCTTTTTACTGCTTCCCGCTTTTTCTCTTTATAATCTTTCCCATCTATCCTACTTTGTTCTTTTCCAAACTTCTCCAAGAAGTGTTCATCGTAATTTATCATGATAAGCCATTGTACTTGTTATAGGCGTTTCCTCCTTAATAAAGAAACTTTCACTCATTCTGATTGTTATTGCTCTTCTTTAGTGCTGTCTTCATGAGTTTAGAAATGACACTCCAGCTGATGAAGATGTTCCTATATCTTTGGTCGTAAAAAGATAAGGGTTTTCCATTGCCCGCTAGCTTATTACAGCTAACGCTTCCCCATTTTCCCATAACAAAGAGCGGAATTCCTGTCTTCACACATACACTGGTACATCAATCAATGGTTTTTAAAAATCAAGGAAATTGGTCCCAATCCATCATGGGCTCTTTTCTTCTTCTTTGGTTTTCTTCCAATGAAGGATTCAATATTCGGGGTATAATTTGACAGTTCCAAACCCTTAAAATCAGTAACTTGCTTTGGTTTAGGAATGCGTAAGATAATGAATGGATATACGCGAAAAATCACCAGGTTCAACATCATGCTTTGTTTCTCGGGTTGTAATAAACTTTCAAAGTTATGTTTCACCTTTTAGTGAAATAATGAGTTCGTCTTAACCACTTTGGTTCCTCTGTGTTAAACTTCTGTTCCATTGTAACATTCTCCGTTGTATTTTCAGGTCATTTACGGACGTCATATTTTCAACTAATTATTTTTTTTTTCGTGTCGATACTCGTTTTCGCTTTTTAATTGTTTAAGTAGTTAAGTTAAATTGCATTAAGCTGTATAAAAGTGTTATCATTCATACGTTAAATAACACCTATCGAATTAATGTTTTGCGTCCAAGTGGCGAGCAATTATCTTATTTTACATAAAGTAATATTTAATTTTTATATGTTATTTGTATTGGTTAACGTTTTAAAACGTGTTACGTGTGCCTCAATTTAAAAATACGCATTTAGTTATACCCGGGATCGATTTAGCACAAAAAACTTTTCTTTACGCTATGAACGCCTCAATACCTATCTCTATGTTGTACCCAATACTCAAGAGTTATGTAATAAACTTCTCAAAGGTATTGTTTCAACTTTTCCAAATTCTTTCATGAAAGAATGCAAAACCAAACCCTACAGAATGTACGCAAATTTATACGATTGTATTTAAATCTCCTCACCAAGGTAGGTGAGGTGAGTTGGTCATTTTTGTAATTTTCCATTTTTGCAAGTAAACATTGATTCTCTCTCACTTTCTCTCTCTACAATTTCTTCTCATCTTTTTCCTTAATTTCATGTTCTTAATTATGAAGTAAAGTGTTTCTTAAATCCTACACGGTTATAGGATGAAAAAACACAAAGATATTACAAGTTGAAAAAAAAAACACATTTCCTTAAATCCTTGAGATGTTCTCATCTTTTAGGAACATAGAGCTTATTTTTCCAAGTATTTGACCAAGACCTCCATGAATCACTCATCTTGCCTTAAGACTCCACAATAGTGAATTTGACTAGCTTATTTAATACATATACTTGCATACTAGTAGATGTAAACTCATAACACTTCACATTTCATAGAAAAACTTTACCAATTCTCTCTTTTCTCTCTATAGTCCACGTCCAAACCAAAACTCATACCAAATCCATGCAAAATTTTATCTACAACCATTACACACATACCTACATCATATCTAAGACCTACCATGAAGATTTGAAGGCTTGGTTAAGCATTCTTAAGGCTTAATCTAAGTTAGGGTTTCATCATTTATTTTCAAGCCAAGGGTATAAATCACAAGGGTGTGATTTGTTTACCTTTCACCACTCATTCACCTAAGGTTATCTAAAACCTTAATCATTTTTTTACTACTTATGATTTCATGTGTATAATGTTTATATAGTTAAATCACCATTTAGGATACTTATAAACATGTAAAATGGATTTTTATTGTGATTATGATTTCATATACTTTTACATATGTCATATGGTTGCTAATATCATGTTTTAATGGAAATGTAAGTGTTGTAAAATTTTTGGTTAGGTATAAAAAGTATATATATAATCAAGTTAATTAAAAGTTTACTTATTAAAAATTATGGACAAATAAGTGTAAAGGACTTGTGATCATGGACAAATCTTGGACAATATGGACTAATGGACCCTATATAT